>PVIC010028857.1:0-22916 GCA_004025085.1 Thryonomys swinderianus
CTAAATCTCGAGGGAGTCCTGTAGTTTCCATTTGTGTGAGTGCTGCATACAATAACGCGTGGGCACACACCTCTTTCTCTTAGCAGCGGAGACTGCTCGCTGCCTTCAGCCATGTCAGTACCACAGTCATCGTGACAAGCCCCACTAAAAAAATGGGAAGGAGCTGGAAAGAAAGACTGCAGCGCAGACGCAGCATAAGGCACCTTCACCCTGCAGCTCCAGCCGAGAGCCGGACCTCGGCTCAGTCACGCTCAGCCCCAGCACCCCGCAGCCCATAGCTAACCGGATCTCCCCCGGGTCCAGAAGCCCAGTGGCAGCGCCCCTGGGCCAGGCTCAGATCAGAATCGCCTTGATAATCAGCGGCCGGGACAGGCCCCGGCCTCGTCTATCTGATCAATTCATCACTTCTGAGCACCGGGCCCACAGGACCAGCTCCGGGACCTCGGAAACCACGGTGCTGCCGCCGCCTATGTGGCCTCGCTGCACAGCGCCCCGAGAATAGGGCTTCGCAAGAGGGGAGCTTTTCATTTCGGGGCGGCCCGGCGGGGCTGGGGTTACGACCCGATCAAATAAGATCAAAGTGTAGACGGGGAGAGGTGCTGGGGAATCACTCACTCGCCTTGCACGCCCACTCTCGCATCCATTCAAACACTCGGCCCACACGCACTTTCCACGACTCACTCCACACACAGACACACTCAACCCAGACCACTCTCCTCCCCGTGAAGCGGCGGAAGTCCACGGCCTCTTTTAAACCCTCCGCGCCCGCCTCGGAGGATTCTGGGAGGAAGCACCGAGCACATACGGCGAAGCCAGCACATTCCCTTGTCTGGCGTGCCCCGTGCTGCCCTCGCGTGGCTCGGAGGGCCCAGGGGAAAAGGGGTACTCTGCAAGCTGAATCGTGGTTTTAATCTTTATATCAATTTATATAAAATTCATATATTCTTATCCACTTATCCTTATTATTATTCATCTTAAAATTTAAAGTGGCCACCGGGCGTAGTGGCACACGCCGGTAATAATGGTTCTTGAGAGGCTGAATTTCTGAATGAGACAATTCAACCTCAGGGCCTAATATGTACTAAGTGTTGCACCATTGAGCCTACATTCATAGGCCTAGGAATAGAGCATTTAAATCCAAGGACTAGATGGAGTACCAGTGAAACGGTAAAGGCAGGAAAGCTTACCCCTAGCCTCAGAGCCCTGACCGCCCAGAACTTGACTGCTGTGACACTCATACTGCTGACTCAATCTGCATTCGTATTTACTAAAATATATCTGACTTCCAAGCTCCACAAGTGAGAAATAGTAGTGATAATGTCAGTAGAATTAGTGCCTCTCTCACAAGTGGGCTTTCACATTTCAGCTTTCTCCTTTTTCAATGAAATAGGTATATAAAGAGGATACTACAGTGCCAGAGATTTAGCTCAGAAGTTCGACGCCGGCCTGGCAAGCACAAAGTCCCTGGTTCGATCCCCGGTAACCACAAACAATACTGGGCGTGGTGACTCACGCCCACCAGCAATCAGTACCACACATAATGCTGGGCATGGTGGCTCATGTAATCCCAGTACTCAGGAGCCAGAGGCAGAAGGATTGCTGAGTTCGAGGTTCACCTGGGCTACATAGTGAGCTCAGGGACAGCCTGAACTACAAAGCAAGACTCTGTCTCCAAAAAAAAAAAGAGAGAGATGACAGAAAAAGAATTTGGAGATCATTGAATGATTTGAGGTGGGCTTGGTGACCAGTGCTCATACTGGAGGTGGAGGGTAAAGCAAGAGGATCACAAATTTGATATGGCTCAAAATGAAGTTCCATAAAGGTGGGATGTAACTCAGTGGTAGAGTGCTTGCCTAGCATGTGTAAGGTCCTGGGTTCAAGTCCCACTACAACAAATAAAGAAATGAGAGAATGAAGAAAATGATTCATGAAGCTATAATGTGTACTTGTGCCATGCCTATAAAGCACCTGCATAAACCAATGGGGAAAAGGACCCATAATATGTACCAGAATTCCACTGACTTAAGAGATTTTTCTAGGTGCTTAGGTGGTTAATCTGGTTAATTGTATTTGAATGAAGTTCATCACTGATAATGGCAGATGATACTTGGATTCAATAGCAACAGTAGGGTAAATGTACAGAGAGTACTATCTACCTTATTTAATATACCTCAAAACTTTAGAAAAACCTCAGCTCCCTCAAGATGGCTAGACCATCATTTATTCTCCACTGTATGATACATTCAGTACCCTTTCACATGGGGGAAATCGAAATGATGGGATTCACTAACATGAATTAAAAAGCCATGTATGGGCAGAACACAAAAGAATAATAAACAAAATTGAACAAATCCAGCATTTGACAAAATGTACGAAGATTATAGGGAAAAAACTTTATTTTCAAGGATTTGTGCCGACAATAGTGAATAAAAAACTGTACTTCTACTATAAAAAGGAGTGATTTCGCTCCATCCTAGGCTTATGGTAACGCCAAGTTGAATCTGAGGGAATACTACAACCCTCACACCTCCCCCCCAGTACACTTCCCCAAAGGAAGAGCTGCTTATAATTTTTTTTTTTGAGACAGAGTCTTGCTTTGTAGTTCAGTCTGGCTCTGAGCTCACTATGTAGCCCAGGCAAGCCTCAAACTCAGCAATCCTCCTGTCTCTGCCTCCCAAATGTAGGCATGAGCCACCACGCCCGGCAAGCTGCTTATAATTTTTAGCCCAAAATATATATGACACATCAGCCAAAGGAATGAATATGTTTCTGTTTATCTGCTTACATAAAGTCAAATTAAATAGGCTGTGTATTTGCACTTTTTGTAAGTCACCTTTAACTTGAGCACTTTTGGTACATTGTGGTATGATAAACATCTCAAAATATAACAACTCAAGAATTTAGGTCAAGATAACTTACCCAGAAGGTTGTAAAAATTGGCTTGAACTAAAGTGTAGAATGGGACTAGTTTAAAATATGAAGTATCTCTAAGTCCAAACTTAGCTTTATTAGAAAACAAGTTATTAAAGCTACAAAATAACAAGTGCAAACATGCTGAACCTGTCTCCTCAGAGTGACATTTCATTGGGCCAGCAGGTTCCAAATTCACACCCACAAGGTGCAGCTCTTCTGTTTCACTAGATTCCCTTTCTTTCATGAGAAAGGTCCTCAGAAATGACAATGGAAGATACATAAAGCATTGAAGTTTACCCTGTTGACCAACTTCTGAAGAGATAACACTCCCAATCTCAGATGATTTAGACATGTAGTGTTCACTTAACAACCTTCTACACTTTTAAACCCTTTCAAAGTACTAAATTGCAAATTTCAGAACTTATACTTCTTAGCAGTTTTTACTCTTTTGGGGTAAGCGGACAAAAAGTAATTTTTGCCACACAAGAGTCAACCACAGCTGACTTATCAAGTTTTACTGCAATGGACAATTTAAGTGGAATGTCTGTCTATGCTTATTATAATTTCATTTTAGACCAACTCTTGTTTGTAAATAGAGACACGAGGTTTCACAACTCCATTAGCCGATATGAGGGTATGAGAAGGGAGTAGTCCTCCCTTCTAATGTTGAGTCATCTAAAATGATCACTTAGGAGCTGTCATATTCCATGCAAAGCCGTCTCAAATGCAAAGTCCTGTTGAACTTTATTGCATAAAACATTCTCATTAATGAAGCCTATCCACTGTCCAAATATGTGAACAAGTAGCAACTTCTCTTGTTTGAATGCCTCACATTCTAACAGAAAACAGAATTTCTAGACAATGAATGAGCACCGCAATATGAAGAATTTAAGGGTTGGTCAAGAAAAAATAAGCAATCAACTCAAAATTCCCATAATCCACACTTAAAAAACAAGTTGGTATCTTTTATAGCATGACAAGACTCCATCTACTATCACAATACATTCTTATACTAGATGATTTTACTAGCATATGAATTGATATACTAATTTCTTTCTTTCTTCTCCCTAATGAAATATATTAAGCAGTTATTTCAATAATTTCTTTCCCCCCAGTGGTGGCATTAAAAGAACAGTATTGAGCACTAAGTAATTTAGAAAATATAAAAAAAACTTTAGGAAATACCAACAGTTGATTCATTTTTCCTTTATCATTTGATTGAATGAAGTCTCCTTTGGGGGATAAGGTAAAAAGAAAATGTTTTCTTGTCTAAGTCATTGCTTTCTAGTTTCATCTTACAAAGATAATTCCCAAATTTTATGTAAGCTCAGATTCTCTTGGCAAAACCCTCAAGCTACCAGCACATAGCAAGCTGCTTCATCTGTTCTCTTTCTGCAGTGAGAGCCAGGCTTCTCTTATGCTCCCAGATGGGTATATAAAAGATAAATTCCTAAAGTCTATTTCTTGGCTTTTCATAACTTCTGTTTCCCACCCGCCACCCTCCCTCACCAATTTGCCATATCCAAATTGGAGTGAAAAAAGTGAAGTCCTGACAGTTATTTCTCTTTCCAGGAGGTCTGAACACAGTTTATGTCCTTTCTTAATGAGCCTCACTTTGGAAAGATCCTGATAAGAGACTGAAGAAAATAGGTGACAGGGTTTGTGTTGTTGTCATTTCTCTTGCAGCCCTGAGGATCAAACCCAAGGCTTCCTCATGTTAAACAAATGCTTTACCACTGAGCTATGACCCCAGCCCAGGTGACAGGCTTTTAAGCAAGAGGTATATAATCTCGTCACAGAGGGATATAATTTATCTGGGCATTATATGCTCACTGCTGAGGGCTGATTTACACATAGACCAAAAGAAGATGGCTTTCTGGAGTCCCCTGGAGCATAATAATGTTCATGACCATGAGGAATTCCCCACACATACAGCAGGGACAGATGCTCTGAAATCACCCTGGGGACTTCAATGATTTTAGCTGAACTCTCCTACACCGGGAGGAGGCCTCCAACAGGTTCTTCAGCCTTGTCCCCTGGTTTGGCAGCAGATGAGTTGGATACTTTGGAATTCATTTTATAAACAAGATGTAAAAGGCCATTACAACACAGGCAATTGCCACCGCAGCGTGCAGCCTGGTTCCAATCACAGCAGCTAGAGGCAAAAAGCAAAAGAGAGATGAGATCACAACCTGCCCTTGCAAGAGCCCCACATTCAAGTTGATCTGAAATCACTAACTACAGACTAAGATACCTGTCGAGGTTCTTAAAGAACCTTGCTAAAGAATTTCTTTAAATGCTATACTTAGGCACTAGATGCTAGGTAAATACAGTGTTTGTTTATATTTTGCCCTATTTTCAGAAAGATTTAGATAGGACTCCAAATGACAGTATCCCAAATAAAAAGTAAAAATACATCTGAGTTAGTTAAATCAAAACTTAAAAGAAATGTCCTTGTGTTCTTTCCAGAAAAATTTTTAGGGAGAAAATATTCCTCCCACTAAAGGGAAAAATTGCAGCCCAGAGCAAAACTGCTTAATTTGTAAATTTTTATTCCATGGAGAATATTAAAATTACCTGGACACTAAAATAAACAATTATCTTTTAAATAACAGCAAATTTATATTCATTTCTTCCCTTGGTATTTTTGGAAAATAATTATTTCACTGACCCTCAGGTGTCTTTTATCAGTGATTTTTTTTTCTAAGAGTGGAATAAAATATAACCCAAGTCCTAGTTTGCAGCACCACACTGTCCAGAAACGGCTATCTCTTCCCCCTGCTCAGACATAACCTTACCTTTGTAAAACACGCCCCAAACTCCTTTCTTCTCTGACAGCAGCCAGGTTTTGAGGCGAGGTACTTTCTTGAAGTAGGCACAGGTGCAAACAAAGAGCAAACCAAACACCAGAATCCCATCCAAGGAGTACACTGTCACATAAAGAAGAAAAGAAAACCTTTGCTTCTATCTAGCCTGAAAAAGGCAATCCTGCCTGACAGCTTTCAAGGGAAGAATAGTATATAAAATCAACATGAGCTTTTGCCTCCTTGTACCTCTGGAAGCAACACAGGTCACCAGCAGCTTACTGCAGCCACCCAGGAAATCTGGCCAGGGCTCTCACTCTTGCCTCTGTGCTGAAACTGACTAGGTCTGATAGGAAGTATGGCTTGAACATGTGCTGCCAGTGTTTCTGTCAGTACATGAAGAATACTGGCTTCATCAAGTTGGTCTAAGTGATCTTCCTTCAGTGGATTATCTAGGACATCCACTCAGGGAGACACCATGCTAATCCTCTGTACATGAAATAATTTTTTTGAGACAGGGTCTCGGTTTATGTTCAGGTTGGCCCTGAGCTCACTATGTAGTCCAGGCAAGCCTAGAACTCAGCAATCCTCCTGCCTCCCGAGAGCTGGGAGACAGGTGTGAGCCACCACACCAGGCACTCTGGTATGTGGTACTGATTGCCGGTGGGCGTGAGTCACCACGCCTGGTATTGTTGCATGTGGTTACCGGGGATCTAACCAGGGACCTTGTGCTTGCTAGGCAGGCACTGGAACCACTGAGCTAAATCTCCGGCCCATGAAATAAAAAATTTTAAAGCTTTCCAAAAAATCAAGATGATTGATTGAGGAATGGCAATGCCAACAATTAATGAGAAGGAGCCAAAGTCCTGGAACTAACATTGTTACCTACTGTTTCTAAAAGTTGCCTGGAGACATCCCAGGTACAACAGTTTTTCTGCCCTTCCCATCATCCCTTTCATAAACTAGAAATCTAAGCAGAGTGCATCAGTTTATATAGAATCAGCCTCCTAAAAATGATCATTAGCAGTATGCTGAACAAAGCGTAAGAATCCTTGGATCCTGAATGTTATACATTTCATAAATGATGCTTCAACATAATAGAAAAATTTCAACTCTTTATTCTACTTCTTCTTCTCACACATATAAATCAAGCTATTTATTGTTCTGTTAAGTGCAATGCATCACAATGAAAAAAAAAACCAACCAAACCAAAGATAATGGACCATGTGGGTAGACAGCACTATGTGTCAGAATGGTTTGTTTGTTTGGGGTTCTGGAGTTTGTTTGTTTTGTTTCTGGACACTGTCTCACTATGTAGTTCGGGCTGGTATTCAACTCACTATGTAACATAGCTGTCCTTGAACTTGTGACGATTTTCCTGTCTCAGTCTCCTAAGATGTTGGATTGCAGGCATGCACCACCATGCCAGGCCAGAATAAGTTCGTAAATATTTTTTTCTGGTATGGGACCCAGAGGCTCATGGATGGAAATCCTGTCTATAAAGTGATTGAACAGGCCCAGGAAAATAGGTCAGATAAACAGGGTGGCAACTGCTACATCATTTAGGAAAGGCAGTATCTAAATCCACTTCTTGCAACCCTAGCCAAGGTCTCCAGACCAGATCAACCAAGTAAAAGTTTAAAATCAAATGACAAAGCTTCTGCAACTTATTTTCAAAACAGGAGAACTTTGGGAGAGTGTCATTCACACAATACACATTCCAAAGGGACGAGGGCTGGTATCCTCTGTGCTTTCTTGGTGTGATCCTCTTAATGAGCCTGCAGCCCCCAAGTATGAGAACAGAGGAGCCTGGGAGCAAGATCCTCTCTCCCTGGGGCTAAGCAGCATTGGTACTACGGGCACTGGCTCGCCCAGGGCTCGAACTTCTAGTAAGGAAAAGAGAGGAAGCAAAGGGTAGGAACAAAGACTGAGATGTAGACAGAAGAGGCGCTGGGGAACCCAGATGGATACAAGGAGAGGGGACTTGCAGAGAGGTACAGGAGACCGGAGTGAGTAAGGGGCTCAGACAGGCTAAGGGGGGCCGGACCGGGAGGGGGCGGGGAGAACGGCCACGTCAATCTCCGCCCCGCCCGCCACGTTTTCCCCACATCTTCACTCCCAACCCTCCCTGAGGGTACTGTCTCTCACCGTTAGTCATGGCGGCTGGGCCGGGACTGGGTACGGAGTCCGGGTTCAGCGGCGATAGCGGCGAAGGAAGGGGAACCCAGCTACCACTTGACACTTCCCGATCCGGGCCGCGGCGACGGACTGGAGCTGTAGCACGCAAGCGCAAGGGAAGAGGGCCGAGCGCCGAACGCAATCGATTGCCGAGCTAAGGGACCTGCGTGAGGGGTGCTTGCGTGCTTACGTAGTGTGGAGAGAGCCCTTTGAGAGGCTTCCTGGGTGGGCGTGGTTACCAATCTCACCCCGCAAACCCGGGGAAGTTAGGCGCGGTGGGTGTGTTGGAAGGCTGGAGGTTTTTGCGTTGTGGCAGCTGTTCTGTGGAGGTCTGCGTGTATTTTTGTAGCAGCCCACATGCAGCGGAGGGCTTTCACCTAAGAAACTTCACTTAAGACCTGGACCGGGCCGGAGGATTAGCTCAGTGGTTCCGGCGCCTGCCTCGCAAGCGCAAGGTCCTGGAGTTCGATCCCCGGTAACCACATACAATGCTGGGCGTGGAGACTCACGCCCACTAGTCATCAGTACCACATACCACAGTGCCGGGCATGGTGGCTCACGCCTGTCATCCCAGCACTCGGGAGGCAGAGACAGGAGGATTGCTGAGTTCGAGGCTTGCCTGGACTACCTAGTGAGCTCAGAGCCAGCCTGAATTACAAAGCGAGACCCTGTCTCAAAAAAAAAAAAAAAAGAAGAAGAAGAAGAAGACCTGGACCACGGGGCCGAAGAAGCAACTTTGTCGAGTTCTCCAGCGTCGCTGTTGGACGATTGACTGTGCCATGTTTCTTCTCGAAACAGGATCAACTGATTCCTGGCCAAGGAACAAAAGCAAAATCATCCCATCCTTCCGATGTATCCAGATGAAAACTGGTAGTAAATACAATTCCAAGAGGTAGTATTAGAGGTGAACCAAGCTGGGTCTATGAGGACTTGCACACGAGAAACATATTTACTTACCTTACAGCAAGGTCACGACCGTCTTACCATAAAAATCACTGGGGCCGGAGATTTAGCTTAGAGGTTCCAGCGCCTGCCTCGCACTTGCAAGGTCCTGAATTCAAATCCCGGTAACCACATACAATGCTGGACATGGTGATTCACGCCCACCAGCAATCAATACCACATAGCACAGTGCCAGGCGTGGTGGCTCACGCCTGTAATCCCAGCACTCGAGAGGCAGAGACAGGAGGATTGCTGAGTTCGAGGCTTGCCCGGGCTACGTAGTGAGCTCAGGGCCAGCCTGAACTACAAAGCGAGACCCTGTTTCAAAAAAAAAAAAAAAAATCCAGTCACCTCTGTCCGGACAGTTGAATGTGTTTTATTGAGAATATTATTTTCCACATTGTTTTTATCCTCTGCACTAGTAGACTGGCTCAATAATAAATAGGTGAAGGCTTTGGCTTGGCCGGAGAGTTATGAAGGAGGAGGAGCCGCCTCAGTCGCTAAAGCCGTGAGACTGCCTTCACCCGCAGCGCAGCTCTTCCTTACTTCTGAGGGAAATCAAATCAGACTGCGTGCCAACTTGCAAAATGAAATAAGGAACTTTATAACAAAAAGAAGTCACATATTTCAGATCCTAAAGCTCCAAGTTATCAGAAATATTCAGATAATTGACTGTGAAGTGGATTTTTCTTAAAACTATCAGGAAAGTCTCAATTATCACCTGTATTTGAATCATACTGTGAGTCACCTGACCACATTAGCCACAAATCAACGATACTTGGACAGCATTTTCCTGAAAACACTTTGACAATGTGATAAAAAAGGAAAGTCGGCCAAACGATGGGAGCAGGCCAGGGGAGAAGGCCACAAATTCTGCTTTGTAAATTGAAATCCGTAATGCGAACAATTCCATCCTCTTTATCAGGATCCCAGTGAAAATAAAAGAATGAGTTTTCCGAGGCTGAATTTTTAAATAACCGATTTCTAGTAGTTGACAAATTAACTCTGCCCAGGGATTTAGCTCAGTGGCACATTACCTGCCTGGCAAACACAAGGTCCTGAGTTCAATCTCCAGTATAAAAGGAAAAAAGGAAGGAAGGAAGAGAGGAAGAAGACTGGGCAGAGTGTGGCATACCTGTAATTCCGACAGTAGGCAGGAGAATCAGCTCAAGTTTTAGGCCAACTTTGCTTACATAGTGAGTTCAAAGCCAGCCTGAACTATATAGTGAGACACTTTCAAAACAAGACAAAACTCCATATTGTCTAGGCCTTTGAAACTCTCGCCAATTATTGTTATAAAACGGCAGTAACAAGGGGCTGAGGAGTTAGCTCAGTAGTCCCCGGCCTGCCTCAAAATCGCAAGGTCCCGAGTTTGATCCCCAGTACTGAAAAACAAAACACACACAGAGTAGCCGCAACACTTAACTGAGGTTCTAACTCTTACACCACTGGCTAAAGGCTGGAGAAAAGCCCCAAAGCATTCTAATCAGCACCTAAACAAATTAGTGTTCACTAATTTAGACTGAATCAGGAAGGCTGCACATATCTCAAAAAACTTTTTCCTTTCTTAAATACTATGAAACTGCACTATAGTCACTGACTTGCTTCTGATTGTTCTGTTTACCAAGGTTCTTCCACCTAGATAAAGATGTCCTTGCAATACAGGTCTTTTGTTTTCTTTGATATTAACTTGAGTGATGACCTACTCTGCTTGAAAGCTTCAACCATCGCCTTTATAGAGAGTTCATAATTCTACATCCTAACCAAAAAGGAAACAAAATTCTAAAACTTATAGTCAGAGTTGGGCATGGTGATGCACACCTGTAATCCCAGGGCACTGGGAGACTGAGACAGGAGAATCACAAGTTTGAGCACAGTCTGGGCAAATTAGCAATTTAGTGAGAATCTGTCTCAAATTTTTAAACAAAACTGGGGGAGGTGCTTTGTACAAAGATTCAATCCTCAGTAGTACAAAAAAAATGTAACAAATTTTTGGGGTTGGGGATTTAGCTTAGTGGTTCCAGCACCTGCCTTGCAAGCACATGGTCCCAAATTTGATCCCCAGTAACTACATACCATAATGCTGGATGTGATGGCCCACGCCAGTAATCCCAGCACTCAGGAGGCAGAGGCAGGAGTATTGCTATGAGTTCAAGGCCAGGCTGGGCTATACAGTGAGCTCAGGGCCAGCCTGAACTACAAAGTGAAACCCTGTCTCAAAAAAACTGAAGAAAAAAAAAAGAATTTAACAAATTTTTAAAAATTACAAATCTGTTTAGCTGCATGTGCTGGTACATGTCTGTAATCCCAGAATTTGGGAGGCAGGAAGATTGGCATGAGTTTAAGGCCAGCCTAAACTAAGTGAGAACCTGGTTTTACTCCTCAATTTTTTTTTTGTCCAGTTCTCTCCTCTGTAAAATTGGGTTTAACAGCATCTTTGTAGAGTTGTTGGAGGATTAAGTGATTATTGTTTACATCATCTCATGCAAAGTATTTCTCTCTAGCTTTGGTTAATATTGTGGCTGTTCTTTTGTTTAAAAGGTATTTATTAGTTTCTACTGTGTGCTGGACATGCTAGATTTTCCAGATAGAGGCAAAAAGCCCCACCTCTCAGAGAACAAAATACATTGCATATGACTGACAAACGTATGTAAAAACAGCTTTGATTTTGTAAAATATTTGCAGAATACTGTTTAAATGAATATATAAAATGAAAGGCTCAGAGAAGATACATGGGTGAGATCATGTAGTTTATTAGGATCCAAACCCAGATCTAACTTCAAAGCTTCCTTCGACTGGTTATCACACAGCCTCAAATTTCAGTGCTTTTTCACTGCTAACTGATCCTTTGCTGGTTCTGTTCCAAATGTGATGTTTCTGTCACTTTGTAAAGCCCCTGTTCTCACTGCCACCCATCCCCTGCAGGCATGTCTCACATTAGGCCAAAGCCTTCATTGCTCTTCACCGCAGTGAACAAAGGGAGCCCCTCCGAGTGGGGGACTCTCAGCTGAGACCATCCTTCCTCCGTGGATTTCAGCCTACGCTAGAGAACTGCCAATTGTTGCCAAACGTCTGTCCCCCAAGAACAGTGGCCTATTTGTTAGCGCTGTTTCAGTCATTGTGGTGAACTCTAATCAGTCTTACGGGCCCTGACTGTGGAATTCGGGTGTAAAGAGAGAGTAAGTTCAGTCCCAAAGGCACAGCAGCCAACAATAGCTTCATTTGAATTACAACATATTTGAAAGGGGATGTCAAACAGACATTAATTTATGCTACAAATATTTGTTCCGGGACCTCTAAGTTTAAGGAATGTGCTAACCTTTAGAAGCTCAAAGATGAATGAGAAACAGACTCTGTTCTTAATATGTTTAAGATTTTATAGAAAAAGATGTGTTTTATATGTATAAATAACCAGAAAATACAGTAGGACGTTGAGAGTTGTCAAAGAGAAATGAAAACAAAGGGCTGTGAGAGCATAAAGAAAAACCTGCTTTCAGCCAGGGAGTTCAGTGAAGGCTTTACAAGGGTGCAGACATTTTTGCTGGGCCTGAAAGGCACACAGCATTTCAACAGGCAGAAAAGAGAAGTATTCCGCAGAGGAAAGAACAGGGCTGGTAAGGCCACGGTGGGCAAGTGCAAAACACATCTCAGCCACAGTGTGCTCCTCCTGCCTTCTTCACCGGCTACCCTTCATCTCAGCCTCAAGGAGAGTTTGGTTCTTCTGCCTTGTTGGGGCACCTTCCGCCAATATAGGCTTCCAAAGCATATGATATCTAGTTAACTCATCTCTTCCACTACACTGGAAGGCTCATTTACATTATCATTTTATAGCAAGCGCTAAACATTTTGCAGTTGCTTCATAAGTATCAGTTGTGTGACTAATCAGACCTAGCCTTGGAATGTAGAAGAGTTCATGAAAGACAGCAAAAGAGTAAAAGATAGCTTCTTGAATAAAAAACAGCTGTGTGGGCTGGAGATTTAGCTCAGTGGTTCCAGGAGCCTGCCTAGCAAGCACTAGGTCCGTGGTTTGATCCCAGGTAACCACATACAACAACACTGGGCATGGTGACTCACAACCACCAGCAATCAATCCCATATACCACAATGCCGGGCGTAATGGCTCATGCCTGTAATCCCAGCACTCAGGAGGCAGAGGCAGGAGGATTCCTGAGTTACGTAGATTTCTGGGTTACGTAGTGAGCTCAGGGCCACGCTGAACTACAAAATGAGACCCTGTCTCAAAATACAACAACAAAAAAACAAAAACAAAAAAACAGCTGTGTGTTGTGTTCTAACTACATACTACTGAAATTACCATATGGGTATTAACACAGCTAAGCCTCATAATAATCTTCTAAGTGATAGAAAATAAAATGGACCAAGACTCGGGTGTCCGTAGTAGGCTGTACTGGGGAGAGATACCTGCCAGACTGCTCTAAAGATAGAAGAGCAGCTGGGACAAAGCAGGCAGAGATTAGATACAGTCTGAGTGTGGGGAGCAGTGGTCAGAGGTAGGAGAGCATCATGTAACTTTCTAACTGTGGGTTCATGTATGACAGAATGGTGACATAACAGGGTTGTGGCAAGACATGAAACATTATGGAAAGGAGAAGGGCAATCTTTGGCAGAAACTCCAAATAGGCTTTGTTGTATATCATCCGGATGTGTGTGTGTGTGTGTGTGTGTGTGTGTGTGTGTGTATTTATAGGAAGGGTCTCATTATGTAGTTCAGGCTGGCCTTTGAACTCCCTGTGTAGCCCAGATGGCCTTGAACTTGCAGATCCTCCTGCCTCAACCTCCTGAGTGCTGGGATTACAGGCATGTACCATCACACGCAGCTCAGAAATAGATGTACCTGAATCGTTACTGCTGTGGGGTCCCTGACAGACCACCAACCATTTCAGAGAAGGACCAAAATCAGCTTTATTGCTAGTGGCTTCAAGGGATTCATGACTACTTGGAAGCGTCAAACAGAAGTTTACACCCATTTTTCTACCTTTATGTTTCCGTGGGAGGGGAAACAGCAACTGTAGTCACTGGAGCAATAGTCATTAATCTGAACACAATTACACAAGCAAAGGTGGCCATGAAAGGGGAGCAGGAGGTTTGGCAGGGCTTTATGAGACCGTCTTGCTCTAGTGAGTTTGAGTTACAGCAGTGACTATAGTAACAATATACTTTCCCAGAAAGCACAGTTACACAGTTAACCCATAGTTGTCCATTTTTACACAAGGAGAGAGATTTCACCCTCATATCCATAGGTCAGACAAGTTTTCTTTTCTTTCTTTCTTTTTTTTTTTTTTTGAGACAGGATCTTGCTTTGGTAGTTCAGGCTGGCCCTGAGCTCACTCTGTAGCCCAAGCAACCCTTAAACTCACGGCAATCCTCCTGCCTCTGCCTCCTGAGTGCTGGGATGACAGGCATGAGCCATCACACTCGGCACTGTGGTGTGATTGCTGGTGGGCGTGAGTCACCACACCTCGTACTGTTGTATGTGGTTACCAGGGATTGAACTAGGGACCTTGTGCTTGATAGGCAGGCACTGGAATCACCGAGCTAAATCTCTGACCCAGGCAAGTTTTCTTAAGGTAACACAGCTGATAGAAAGTACAATTAGGATTTCAAACCAAATTCATCTGACCTCACACCAAGAGTATGGGCTTTCACTGGAAAATAAGCAAATGGTTAAGAAATTCTGAGGCCCAGGGATTTACCTCAAGTGGTACCACACCTACCTTGCAACCACTTGAGGTACCACACCTACCTTGCAACCACAAGGGCCTTAGTACGATCCTGTACTGATACAAAAAGAAAGAAAGAAAGAAAGAGAGATAGAGCGAGAGAGAGAGAGAGAAAGAAAGAGAAAAAGAAAAGAAAGAGAGAAGAAGGGAGAAAGGGAGGAAGGGAGAAAGAAATGAAAGGAAGTTGTGAAAGCCATTTTTAAAATGACAGTACTGATGGGCATGGTGGCTCATGCCTGTAATCCCAGCACTCAGGAGGCAGAAGCAGGAGGATTGCTGAGTTCGAGGCTTGCCTGGGCTCCCCAGTGAGCTCAAGGCCTGAACTACAAAGTGAGACCCTGTCTCAAAAAACAAACAAAACACTCACGCCTGTAATCCCAGCACTCTGGAGGCAGAGACAGGAGGATTGCTGAGTTCGAAGCTTGCCTGGGCTACACAGTGAGCTCAGTGCCAGCCTGAACTACAAAGCGAGACCCTGTCTCAAAAAAAAAAAAAACAAAAACCACAAATGACAGTACTGCACCAAACCCAAGATGGAAAGTAGCGTTGCAAAGGTCTGCACTGTGGAGTAGAAAGATAGAAGTGTGTGCGGGTTGGGGGTAGGATTGCAAGACTTCTGCTTGGATACCGAGTCTGACCAACGCACTTGTGGGCCTTCCCCCATCCCGTTCCTAACCCATGTCTGAAACCTACCACCCACCCCCGTGCTTTCCTTTTGATCCCACTCTTGCCTTGCTTCTAAATTGTTCTTACACAGTGGCTATACTTCTACCAATCACCAGGGTCTGATTCTACCCTTTGTGAACAAAAGTCTTTGGTCATTAGCCCTTTCTTTAGGAACTCTTTCCACTTTTCTGAGCACGTAGCTAAGTATCTGGCACAAGTTCACAGCCTCATTCATTCAAAGACCACTTATTCAAAGTCCCCTTTCCTGGATCCTACTGCCCTCTTAAGGCGACTTTGTTCTCTTCATTTTTCTACCATTCAGTAGAAATACTCCAAAAGCATTTGGTGAACGTCGTTCTCCAACACTCAGTGTACACACATATTCTATACCCTTTTATAATCTTCCATCTTCATCACTTCCCTTAAACTACTCGAACTACTAGAACTTTCTGCATATTATTCTCTTACCTCTTGTCAAATGTAGAACTTTTTCCTTTTTTTTTTTTTTTTTTTTTTTTTTTTTTTTTGAGACAAGGTCTCATTTTTGTAGTACAGGCTGGCTCTGAGCTCACTATGTAGCCCAGGCAAGCCTCGAACTCAGCAGTCCTCCTGTCTCTCCCTCCTGAGTGCTGGGGATTACAGGCATGAGCCACCACGCCCGGCACTGTGGTATGTGTTATTGATGGCTGGTGGGTGTGAGCATCCACACCCAGCATTGTATGTGGTTACCGGGGATCGAATTCAGGACCTTGCGCTTGCGAGGCAGGCGCTGGAACCACTGAGCTAACCCTCCGGCCCTAGAACTTTTTCTTAAATCTTTCAATCTTTCTTTTTTTGAGACAAGGTCTCACCATATAGATCAGGCTGGCTTTGAACTCAACACATACTGCATACTGGCCTCAAACTCCTGCCACAGCCTCCCAGCATGCTGGGGTTACAGGCATGGACCACCACGCCCAGCTTGAATCTTCCAATCTTTCAATCCCTTTTCTTCCCTTCCTTCCCTCTGCCTTCCTTCTCTGCCCACCTCCATCCCAGTAGTGGGGACTGAACCCAAGATTCTTGAGCTACCTTCCCAGGTCTTTTTACAAACTGTGTGACAGTGTCTGGCTAAATCCCTAAATTGTCCACAGTAGACTTAAACATTTGATCCCGCTGCCTCAGCCTCCTGGAATTACAGGAATATACCACCATACCAGGTAAAAACCTGTTTCTTAATCTCTCTGGCCCTGGGAACTATTGGACGCCCACTTCTTTTTTGAAACCTCTTTCTTTTTTTTAGCTTTCAAAGTATATTCTTTTTCTTTCTCCTTTATCATTTCCTACCACTTGTACCATTCCTCCTGTCTCCTTGAGGTACCTCAGGATCTTTCTTCTACCTTCCTTCTCTCATCTTTGTTTCTGTGCAGTCTTTAAACTATCACCTTTTTGTCAATGTCTCCCATTTAATTTTGTCTAGTCCTAATTTTGCTGTGAATTTAGGCCTGTACCTCCATGAAATCTAGAGATCTAGACTCTTAAATTCAGAACAAACACATATTTTCACCTCTAATTGCTTTTCCTTTTTCCTCTATTTATATTACAGTAATAGCTTTCCATCTAGATGGGAATCTTTCTGTTCATAATTTTCAGATTTTATCACCATGAAACTCCCTTTTCTACTTTTCTTTAAATCAGTTCCTCCTTTTCCCCCTTTGCTCTAGGTCAGATTATAATCATCTCTCATTTTAGGTCATTTCCCTGTGATACAGATCTTTTATTTAAAAAGAAGTCCAGTGAGTTAAGATGTGTTATGAACATGTACCAATTCCCCATGAGGAGTGTAATAATTATGTGCTGTAAACATGTAGTAATAGAAAACAAACATTTTCTGAATTGTATACAAAATTAAATTCCCTGCACACTGAAAAAAACACGAAGTTCATTGATTCTTCTCTTAAACATCTCCCAAGAGTTTCTTTGGTTTGAAGCTCTGTCTTTAAAGAGAACTTCAAAGCCTTTCCATTTGGCTGCATTCCAGACTCACTTCCTGAGCCTCTTTAGGACAGACGTGGTTCTGGCAGCTCATGCCGATATCTCACAGAAGCACACAATGACTTTTCCTTGTCTGTGTTTTATTTCTGCTCTGCCCAGCACGTTGTTTTTTCCCCACTTTATGTTCTGGATCTTAGGTTTAGAAGGCTGAATTATCCACACTTCACAGTTCATGACACGCCACTCTGAGCCCTTCCAAAATTCTTCAATTTTTATTCATGTATGAGTTTCATAGAACCCTAATCCCATTTCGCCTAGGCTGTACCTTTAATATGTGTTTTGTAGATACTCCTGTATATCGCTTTGTGTATTTCTCACTTACATGAATGGTATTGTTATAGGTCTTACTGTGTTTCTTACTTTTTTCCTTAGCACTATTTGTACACTATAGCCATGTTGCTAGGCTCTCATTTCTCAGCGAGGCATTGTTCTCCTCAGTCTGTATCCAGCACATTTTACTTTCCTCCTCCTCTGCTAATGGACACTGAATATTTTACACCAGACTCCCTGGACAAGGCTGTGTTTCATCACCATCTAACAGGGCCATTCTCAATGGCTCCTTCTAAATAACAAATGTTTCCTTCATTATTCTGAAATAAAATTCACAATGTAACCTACTGCGCTGTATTATAGCCCCCAGTGATTTCTCCTTACGGCTATATTTGTCCTTGTGTGATTCCCTCCTGAGTGTGGGCTACACTTACTGACTTACTTCTAGTGAACAGTACAGGGGACACACGATGAGATGCCACCTCTAAAATTAGGTTCTAAAGAAATGTGGCTTCTGTCTTCTAGGTGTCCTTTTGGGTTCTTGCTGTCTTCTCTGAGCTGTCCTATGGAAAGGACTATAAGGCAAGGAACTGAAGAAGGCCTCTGGGCATCCTAAAGAAACTGAATCTTGCTGGCAAACACAAGTGCTTTTGACTTGCCATCAACACTTCAGATATGATGCAGCCCGAGCCAACATCTTAACTGCAACACAAGGAACCTTCTGGGTGCCAGAAGCACCAGTTAAACCACACTCAGATTTGCATCCCATAGAAACCATGTGATAAAAAAATGAAAAACTGGGGATTGAACTCAAGGACCTGCATATTCTAGGCAAGCACTCTATCAGCCCAGACCTTTTTAGCTTTTATTCTGTGATAGTACTATATTAAAGGTAGCTAAAATAGGTAGAGATTGATAGGTAGTTATAAAGGCACCACATCCAAATAGAGTCAGAACAGAGATGAGATGCACCAGGCTTTGATCAAGGGCTGAACTGATAGAAACTGGGTCCCCAAATGGTGACTTGATGGCCAGGCCTGCAAGGCTCCTCAGAGATGAACAACAGCTCAGAGCTGTGCTATAACTAGCACTGAGTCAAGAAGCCTGAACAGTATAACGAACACATAGAAATAATGCAGTCAATGAACACATATATAGATGACCAGAACACGCAGGCCCTCACTCCTACCCCTTCCAGAAATGCCTTTGTTCTCCATGCTATATATCTTTGCTAAGTACCTTGTTTTTCTATTGTATCAATATTAGCTAAGTTACTGTACTTGTAATCCTATAGGTTGACTGTAGTTTGTAAATTTCAATGTGATTTTACTGTATCACCTTTCACTCAATGAATGTCTAGGAAGACAGTCCATTTTTTTTGTCCTAGGGAACAAACTCAGGACCTTGCACTTGTGAGGCAGGTGCCAGAACCACTTAGCTACAACCCCGGCCCTGACATTCAAATTTTTTGTTGTGAAGCACTATTTTTTTTTTCTTTTTATTGAGGAATGAATCCAAAGCCTGCATTCTGAGCTACATCTTCACCCCTTTTTGTCTGAGCCAGGATCTCGCATAGACTCTAAATTGCCCAGGGTGGGCTCATAGATGCAATTCTCCAGCCGTAGGCTCCCAGAGTGCTGCTGTTACAGGCGTATGCTGTCACCCCCAGCTTCCCCTCTTACATTGTAGGACACTGGCATGCTACCTCCAGTCTGACGTCCACGATTTTCTACTGATGATGTTCAAACCAAACCTCCCTTTGCTAGTAAAACCTTAAATTCTGTCAGTCTAGGGTTACCGTCCACCAACTAACAAGATATGTGCCGCCTGGATCCTGGCGTGATTTTTTTTTTTTTTTTTCCGAGACAGGGTTTTGCTTTGTAGTTCAGGCTGGCCCTGAGCTCACTACGTAGCCCAGGCAAGCCTTGAACTCAGCAATCCCCCTGTCTCTGCCTCCCGAGTGCTGGGATGACAGGCGTGAGCCACCACACCCGGCACTGTGGTATGTGGTACTGATTGCTGGTGGGCGTGCGTCTCCGCACCCACCAGGGATCGAACTCAGGACCTTCCGCTTGCAAGGCAGGCCCCGGAACCGCTGAGCTAACCCTCCGGCCCCTGGCGTGTTTTTCTTTGTAACTTTTAATCTCTTCGAGATACCAAAGTAAGGCCGCATTGCTCTCTGCGCTGACTCCGAGGGCTCAACAGCTCAGCACGAGTCCCATTTGCGCAGGCGCAGGCCGGGTCTGGCCCCGCCCCTACCCCACCCTACCCGTTACCGGAACTGACGCAAAGGAAATAGTAAAACCATGCCGTTGCGAGTTGGTCTGCCGCGGTAGCTTTACTGGTTGATGGAATGGCAGATGAGGAAGAGGATCCTACTGTAAGTGACCACTTGTGTCCCAACCCTGTTTTCTTCACTCTCTCGGGCCTAATAGCGGGGCCAGAATTGAGAATTGAGTCTGTTTTCCACGACGAGCTCAGCCGACAGAGTTCGGGGACTTTCTGTTTGCTTTAGCTGTGATACAACGATGTATCATTTTAGTACGCGGGGCAGGATGTCAGGAGAGTAGAAAAGTGGCTCCTTTCTCTCTGGTTTTGGTATAGATTTGACAGACACCTTTGAACCAACTAGAGAGTTACTGGTCATAGAATTTGCTAATGCACTGGAAGTTAGGAATCTTGGAACTCAAGTTCTTGTTTCTCTGTGCAAATTATTTAACTTTGAGCATCCATTTTCTTGTCATAAAATAGGATCAAGGCTTACTTAATGTAGATTTTGCTCACTGGATAAGCAGGTGCTTAGTAAATATTAAATTTACTTACTGCATGGAGTAGAGTGGTTTAATATCAGATCTCTAACGGTAGCACTGTCCAGCAATGGGCCCGCGTCATTGGTTTAAAACAACACCACAGGCTGGGGTGACCGATGCCTGTGATCCCAGCGCTACAGGTGAAGGCAGAAGGTTCTCATGTTTGAGGCCAGCCTGGACTACATAAAGAAAGCTGTCGCAAAAGAAAAAAAAAAAAAACTTCATAACCTGGAAATTGGATTAGGTTCTTACATACCATTCAGTGCTGCATTAATAACTTTGTTGTTTCTCACTTTAGGCTTTCTATCCTGATAGCAGCATTGAAAACAAAAAAAAATGTTAATTGGTAAATTGTCAATTGTATAGAATCACTTGACATTTCTGTGTATATATTTTAATCTTTAGTTTGAAGAAGAGAATGAAGAGATTGGAGGAGGTGCTGAAGGTGGACAGGGTAAAAGAAAGAGACTTTTTTCTAAAGAATGTAAGTTGTATTTCTCAATGATTTTATTATAGAGGGGGAAAGCTTTGGACATATTAGTTGAAAGTAAATTTATTGCCAGCTGTAGTGGCATGTACCTATAATCCCAGCACTTGAGAGGCTGAGGCAGGAGGATCACTGTGAATTCAAAGTCAGCCTAAACTGCAGAGTACGACCTGTCTCACAATCCCCCCAAAAGTAAATTTATTGTTCTAAATATGTTCTCTTGTAGTGACAATATTCTCATACTTACCTGTAAAACTGTGTTGTAACTTTTGAGCCATACCTAGTAACAATCCTTCCCTAACCCTACCTATATAAAATAGTAAAACATGATTGATGTTTTATTTCAGGGCAGAGCATCCTTCCATTAGTTTTCATGTGCTTTACCTTTGCAGAGTAGATACAGAGCCTCCTTGGAGCGTACGTTGCAGGTAGTAAAGGATCCTGGAACAAATGTTGAGGAAAAGAATTGAATTGGGGACCCATGACCAAGGCGAAGAGTAGGAAGATGGAGAATAGCATGAGGCATTAATAATTCCTGCCTCAATAAATGGGTCTGACTCTTTCTGGCTGCAGCAGAAAGGGAGAGCTACTGATGCTACTACTGGTGTCCAGATCAGCCCTTGAAAGCATCGTGAGAATGTGCTTTGCTGAGTGTGGAGAGACACCCAACACTGATTTCTGAATGTGTATCTAGTTTACTTAGGCTGGGAACATGAACAGTTCCCAAATACTTTTAAAATTCCAGGGTTAACATATCTTTTTTTTTTTTTTTTTTTTTTGAGACAGGGTCTCACTTTGTAGTTCAGGCTGGTCCTGAGCTCTCTATGTAGCCCAGGCAAGCCTGAAACTCAGCAATCCTCCTGCCTCTGCCTCCCGAGTGCTGGGATTACAGGCATGAGCCATCATGCCCAGCTCTTTATTTATTTATTTTTTAACCATCCAAATCCTTTCCATACAATTTCTCACTTAAAGCTAAACATATCCCAGGAATGGTGCCACTGAGCCACATCCCCAGCCCTAAAGCTTATCACTCTTTATTCCATCTCTCTCATCCCAGTTGTTTGGTTTGTTTATGCTTTTACTATTATGTCAGCGTATGGAAGGGATCCCTGCATCAGAACATTGCAGAATCATACTTTGTTCCTCTAGAATACTGTATGTTTATGATGACAAGAATTTGGAATGTTCACAGCTTTCTCTTTGTCTTACCAGAAATTTTATATGTTTTACTGACCAAGATCTGTTCTTCTAAACCCTCTTTTAATTTTTTTTATTAAAATAATACACAATTTCAAAGCATTCATGAGTATTCGTTTAACCCTTGACAGATTTTTTAACCGAAACAGTTTATATTCTTCCTTTAAAACTTAAGTTGTCCTTTTCCAGTGAAACACATTTTCCTATTCATGAGTTCTAAAAGTTTTAATGACTATTTTGCTTGCAATTTTAAAGGAAATAACAATAAATTTACAATGGAGAATCTCCATAGACATCACCTCAGCTAAATAGTCAAAGTTAGCATCACCAGTTAGATATATTGGCATCACGTACCCTGATGTGAGGGCACATCATCTCTCAGTGTCCTTTCTAATAATTTGTGACCTCAGTCTAAGTGGGGGAAAACATCACAGAAACTCAGATTGAGAGATAGTCAGAAGATAACTGACCAGTGTTCTTCAAAAGTATCAAAATTTGCCGGGCGTGGTGGCTCACGCCTGTAATCCCAGCACTCGGGAGGCAGAGACAGGAGGATTGCTGAGTTCGAGGCTTGCCTGGACTACATAGTGAGCTCAGGGCCAGCCTGAACTACAAAGCGAGACCCTGTCTCAAAAAAACAACAACAAAAAAAAGTATCAAAATCTTGAAAGATAGGGAAAAGCTGAGGAACTGTCACAGATTGGATGGAGAAAACCAAAGCACTATGACAACTAAGTAGAGTGGAATCTTTGTTAGGAACCTGGGAAAAAAATTTTAATGCAAACAAAATTACAAATCTAAAAGCAAGGAAGGAAATTTCTTTTTCCCGTGGTTGTTTTCTCCTTCCTTAATCTGGAACTAAAGGTTCTTCTCA
>PVIC010028858.1:0-22918 GCA_004025085.1 Thryonomys swinderianus
GCTTTTTGTGAGATAGTTCTTATTTTTGTCCTACAGGTATTCTTGCCATCTGCACCATTCGAATTACTTCAGTTCATTAAAATCCACGTCTTTCACCCTCTGGTCGCCGATGCCGCCACGCTTTAAAAGCAGAAGAGTTATCTTGGACTAAGAGTGAATTTCTCACTGGCGGCAATGGATCAGCATGCAAAGTAGTTGCACCAACGTGACATCATCTATACAAAAATCCCTTTTCACTGCACACACACACACACACACAAGCGTTTCATCCATATTTTTTCTCTGTTCTCATTTCTTTCATTTGTTTCCCTTGTCTACTCTTTCACACACATGGTGCCGCTCTGTGGCACACGTCGGTCTCCTCCCTCCCTCCCATGTCCCCTGTCACGGGCGCACGCACGTGTGCATCACTCCTGTCTCAGTCCCTTTCACACTGAGTCTCTCCCTCTTAAATACACATGACCTCAAATGTGTAATTCTCCACAGATGCGCAGCGTCCCCGAGACACACTCTCCGTCCTGAGCGCTCCGCCTCCCCCCAAGTCTCGCTCCGGGCGCGACACACCCACAGCTGCAGCCGCTCCGCACCTCGGGCGACTGGCTGGAGAGCCCGGCGCGGCGGGGCCGGAAGGGTGGGGAGACGCGTAAACCATCTGTCCTCCGCCCACATGTGCTTTGTAATTTGTTTTCTTGAATCTCTTTCTTCCCTTCTGGTAAGTGGAGAGAGACTCGCCGAGTTTAGTGCGGCTCTTTTGAAACGTAGTTGGGGCGGTACCGATGAGCGCACAGGAGAGGGCCCTGAGGTGGGCAGTCGAGGGACGCGTCCTTACCGGTGAGCAGAAAGACCTGTCTCGCCGGACAGCTGCCCTCCTAAGAACTTTTACCACTGGCCGTATTTTTTGAACTAAATGTTGTGGCACTGTTACTCTACTGAACAAACTGGATCTCTAGGAGAGACAACATATGCGATTATCAGAAATGAGTCTTGATCTATGCCGGGGGTTGGTAAAGCCTTTGTGGAAAGGACCAACTAGAATTTTAAGCTTCGAGGACGGTATGGTCTCTGTGACTAGCAGATAACTTGACCATCACAGAGTGAAAGCAGCCGTAGACACACATAAATAAATGTGGGGCCGTGTTCCTACAAAACTTTATTTATAATAATGAAACAGATAATTCAAATTAAAACGGGGGTCTCACAACATTGAGGGATGAAGTCGTGAACAAAAAAATGAGGAAGTTAGAATTTTAGTACAAATACGCAGAAGGGAAAAGGCTCCTTGCCTCTCAGGAGAATTTGAAAGTGGAATTTCCACATGGCTCCTGGCTTCAGAACTTTTTACAGATAAGTGGAACATTGAATTGCTCAGGCTCTCTAATCAGCTTCTAGAGGTTCAAGAAAACTAAAAATATAAAGAAAAAAGAAAACATGAAAAAGGAAAAGGGAAAGGGTAGGTAGGGAAAAGCAAAGCAGGGAAAGAAAAACCTGGATAGTAAAAAGAGGAAACAAAGCTTATGTATATGGGGAACGGGGATTGTAGGGAGGGTGGGGGATGGGGGAAAAGAACCAAGATGTGTCCTGTGCTGGTGCAAATTCTCAATGCTGAATGTGGTAATGTTGATGTAAAATGAACCAATAAAGTCAATTAAGAAAAACTGTTCGGCATTTTAAAGTCCTAAAAACTCAGACACTTATTAGGGAGCGGCTAGAGCTCTCCGCTGTACATTGGGGCTGCATCTCATGTTGCCTGGGAGGCTCCCTCTTGCTCCAATTCACTCTGCTCTTATTTTAATTCTTATCAATATGACTCATCACCCCAAGTCTCTCTTAGGTGTTTTCTCTAGGTAGCTCATTTATTCATAAGTTAATTAAAAACAATTTGTCTTTCTTTTTACAAAGACAGGGTTGGATTTGGACAATAGTTTCAGTTTGCAGACTCCTGATCCATATAGATGATACCACGCTGCCCTCTAATTCTTTCTTTGGATTAGCATCTTGAAAATGGCTGGATTTTTCATCAAATTTAGAAGATTTTCAAAGGGCAGACATTAACAAATCAGTTATACACCTTGAAAAAATTATATTTTGGTGACCTTACAGCCATGCTAAAAAGATGAGATCATTTTTTAAAATAGTGTCTGTATCACCTCACGACAACCAATAAATGGCCTATTCAGCCATGAGTCTCAATCAGATTTGTGTGAGAATCAGGCTGCTGCTTCTTCCATGTACAGCTCTGTGGATGTTCTCGGTGTATGAGAAGAAAATGTACTGGAGTATCCAGGGCATCGAGAGTAGGCGAGGCCTTAGTAGCACATCCATCATAACAGGATGAGAGGGACGGGAATTAACACAAGGTTATCCATCAAACACAAAGAAGGACTAATTCTACACTTGATCTTAGCCAAAAGGCCGAGAACTGATGAGAAGGACTAATTCTGACTCCAGAAAATGATACTCTAAGTAGGGTTTTTTTTTTTCTTTCTACTCCAAGAAAATTTCATCTGAACATGCTTGGTTTTTGAACCAACTAATTGTACAGTACGAAATGGACACTAGGAGCAAATATTCTAAAGACAGGCCAAGTGAGTAGCTGCAAATGTGCATATCATAGCATTCTTCATTACTTTGTGCTCCTGAAGCTTTCTGTAAGTTTGGCGACCATTTTTTTTTCTTTAGACAGGGTCTCGCTTTTGTAGTTCAGGCTGGCCTTGAGCTCACTATGAGCTCACTATGTAGTTTAGGCAAGCCTCGAACTCAGCGATCCAGCCACCAAGCCTGGCATTTGTGGTATGTGGTACTGATGGCTGGTGGGCGTGAGTCACCACGCCCAGAATCGTGGTATGTGGTCACTGGGGATGGAACCAGGGACCTTGCGCTTGCTGAGCAGGCGCTGGAACCCCTGAGCTAAATCTCCAGCCCTTGGCCACCATTTCTGAATAATAGAACACAGCAAAGCTGTTACAAATAAGATTTGTATATGATGACATATTCACATGATAATTGTGGAAGGAAAGAGAAATGCAGGTTTGTAGGGATGTTTTTAAAGAAAGTATCGCATTTGTGTATGTATAAGTATGTGAATGTGGGTGTATGCAGATATGACATAGGGCACATTTGCCTAGAACATACATGTAAATTTTAAATAATGATAATTTCTGGGCTGTGTGCAACTCCCATGCTCCTGCACATTTTTTTTTTAAACCCATTTCTCTTTTTCTCCAACTCTGTCTCTTTCAATTTTCTTGCATGGACAAGTGTTAGATTTATAGTGTAATGAGACAATGATCATATTTCCATTTAAAATAGTTACCATTAGGTATGGTGAAGCATAACAATAAATCCCAGCTACTCAAAGAGTGGGTGGGCTAGAAGGATTGCTAGAAGGATTGCCTAGGCATCTTAGTGAAACTGTTTCAAAATAAAATAAGCAGGCCTGTAACTCAGTGGTAGAGTGATCCCCTGACATGCACAAGACCCTGTGTTCAATCCTTTGTGCTACAAAATACAGAAAATAAGATAGTTACTGAAAGTTTAGCAGACATGACTTCAGTTCTGAGAAGAGGAATTTGTACATGGTGAATAAGAAGAAGGGGTTGTTTGGGTGACAGCTTATTTCCGGTTGTGATGTGAGAATGTGTTTATCAAGCACAGGCATAACCTTGTCTATGCCAGTAACATAGACAGTGGGCATAGAGTTGCCAGTTAAAGAGAAAGAAAGTTGATTGGAAGCAATATCTTGTGCCATCTTAGGCAAATTACTTCTCCTTTCTGAAATCTTGCTTCCTTATTTTGTTACAGAATTCATAATACATACTTAACACATGTGTAAAGATTAAATGACAGTTTATGGGAAATATTGGGGCAGGATTTGCAACATGGTAAGGGCTAAAAAGTTAACTCTTGCATTGTCACTTTTTAATTCACCTCCCACAGCAGGTTTATTAAGTAGGGAGAGAAGAAATGGATCAAGTTGCTATCAGCGATGTTTCCTATTTACTGCGCCAAATCCTGAAGCACCTAGCTTTTCTCTCTTTCTCTGAAAAACAAATACCCAGACAGTAAGGACATCCTGGCGTAGGAAACAGATGGCAATCCCTTCTGTACTTTGAGAGGCCGATATAATTCTATTTTAAAACGAAACTCTAGAAACGACATTTGAAATAATCCAATTACTTTTGATAATATCATATTTAAGAAGGAAACTTGGTTCAGGAAGGTTTCATTTTAAAACAAACCTGGCTTACTGCCTATGAGATCATTTCCCGTCTTGCCTCATTTCCCAAGGAATCACCCTCCCTCTCCCCGCCTCCCTGTACCCCAAAGACCACCAAAGTACTTACCCCCAAAGTACTTACACAGGATCCAGCTTCTCCCCAGTGTGGACACACTGCTGATTCCCGGTTCTCCACTGCGCTCTGTGCGCTGGGTGGCTCGCTGTGTAACCCGCCGTATCTCAACAAAGGCGCCAAGGTTTGCTGCTGCTGTACCCCGTTTCTCTTGCTGCCCCCACCCCCGTCTCTGGTCTCCCTTTCCCTGTCAGTCCTACCTTGTTTCCTCCCCTGGGAGCTATTAACCTCATCACTCGACCAAGCTACGTTGTAGTAAGATGATAAATATCATTCAATTCAATTTAATGTAGGTGGAACTTCCACCACTGCAAGATTTTAGAAATGTCTCCAAGTATTTTTTTCACTTCAAAAGACCCTAAAATTGAGGGAAAATATTGATGTTGACAGGTAGTTTAGCTCAAAAACTTTTAGTTATTTTGGAGAAAATCGAATTCACTTGCTCATCTGACTATTCAGTGACCCGGATTTTCTGGTATCCACTGGTAACCACTTACAGGACATTTTAGAAGAATATTTGATAATGGGTAAATCTTTGGAATAGAAATAAATAGCTGCTGTCTTAGATTCATTTATATAAACTGCCACAGCCCTGTTTCTGGTATAGACTAGGAAAAACAAAGACAAATACGTCACACTTGATTTTTCTCAGTACATGGTGTCTTTCTTCTTATTTCTTCCTCACAGCCCTTTTAAGTACACTTTTCTCACAAGACCTTCCTGAAAAATATATCAAAACAAATATCATTCGAAGATAGTGGTTTTAATCTAGTGTGTTTCCAAAATCTAGAAAAGCCACCCTCCCCTACACATGCGCACGCGCGCGCGCACACACACACACACCTCGCCCTTCAAGATAATTCTAGTATATCCTCTAAGGGTCAGTTTAAAAGTTGCTTTCTTGCCAGGGATGTAGCTCAGTGGTGTTGTGCCTGCCTGACAAGTATAAGGTTCTGAGTTCGAACCCCAGTACAAAAAAAAATTGGCTTCGCATTGGCTGTATGCTTATTTATTATGTCTCTGCTTTTCTTTTCCTCTCCTTTCTCCTCCCCCCTCTCCTGTCCTCTTCCTTCCTTCCTTCTCCCCAGACCACTCATGAGTTAAACCTGTTACAGTTTTCTCTTTTCCTTAGCCACAAAGCCTCACCTAGGAGGCTCTTGCTGTTTGGCCTACCTGCTTTGATCAGGTAGGTCAATGTACTTTAGAATGAGTAGGAGTTGGAAGCCGTTTTGCTTTGAGTCCACAGCCCATTTCTCTTAAGCATCTGAAGTGGGAATACGCCTGGCATGCCGAGAGCCCTCTGACTGCTGCCTCTCCCTGTGAGAGGCCTAGGTCCAGTCGATTCCATAGCTATGCGCCTTCAACACACCACGGTTCCCCGGGATTCTCAGTTAGTCTTTATAATGACCCCCGTCGCTTTTGGACAGAAAAGCAGTAGAACTTAACAGTGGAGATCTTAATTGGAATTGCGTTGAATCTATAAATCAACTCGAGGAAAACTGATGTGTTAGCAACAAGCATGGGCTATCGAGTCAATTTTTCTCTGTCCAATTTACTTCAGTAAAACTGTGCAGTTCTCCTCACGGAAATCTTGTCCATATTTTCTGAAGTTATACTGTCTGTTTATTCCTTCCTTCATTTGTTTATTCGTGATGACAACATAAATTGTGTGCTCATGTATATGTTCACACTATGAGGAATGAATCCAAGGGTGTTGTGACACTGAGACACATCTCAGGCCCTGTCTTGTTTTTATTTTGAGACAGAGTTTCACTAAAATAACCAACCCGGTTTCACACTTTCAATCGTCCTGCCTCAGCCTCCTGTGTTGCTGTGCTTACAGCTGTGTCACCATGCCCCGCAGTCTTTTTTATTTTGCTTTGTTTTTTTTTTTTTTTTTTTTTTTTTTTTTTTTTTTTTTTTTTTTTTTTTTTTTTTTGAGACAGGGTCTCACTTTGTAGTTCAGGCTGGCCCTGAGCTCACTATGTAGCCCAGGCAAGCCTCGAACTCAGCAATCCTCCTGCCTCTGCCTCCCGAGTGCTGAGATTACAGGCGTGAGCCACCACACCTGGCCCCTGCAGTGTTTTTTTCTGTGTGTTTGTTTCAAACTGATATGTTTGTTACTGGCATATAATAAAGGAACGGAGTTTTGTGTATTAAACCTGTATCCTACGAAGGTGCTACAATAGCTTATTAGTTACAGGAATTATTTGTTAAAAATTCTATGCAGTAATTTCAGCTGTGAACAAGATACTTTTATGTTTGTTGTTTGAAACAACTTTTTAATTTTCATTTTATCTTACTGTATTAGCTTCAATTTTTAGTACAGTGTTACATAGCAGTGACAAGAGGGAACATTTTGTCATGTTCCTACTAGGAGAAAGCATCCAGTTGCCTTTAATTAAGTGTATTGTCAGCTGTAAGCTTTGTTTTTGGTTTTGCTTTTTCGGTAAAATGTTTTCTACCAAATTGAAGTGGTTCGTTCTATTCTTCCTGTATCTGATAATGATCAAGTGAATTTCTTCTTCAGTCTGTTGATATAATGGATCATCCTAATTACATTTTGAATGTTGAACTAACCTAGCAAACCTGAGATAATTCTCACCTTGTCAAATATTTTGTTGAATATTTGAATATACTAGGAGGTATTCGTCTGGAAGCTTCCTCTTTTGTGATATCTACCTGGTTTTGGCGTTACAGTATTGCCAATCTCACAAAATGAATTGGAAATTTGTCCCTTCATTTTGTAAATCACTTGATAGTAAGTTGGTATAATTATTCCTTAAATGTTTGGTAGAATATAACAATAAAACTATGTAAGTCTGAAATTTCCTGTTTTGAAAAGTTATTAATTATTGACTCAATTTCTTTAAAAGACAGAGTCCTATTAAAATAATACATTATGTAGCCTATGTCTAGGTAATCAAAATCAGGGGCATATAATCACAATATTCTGTTTTTATCATTTTAATGTCTGTGCAGTAGTTAATGATCACTTCCTCTATTTCTGATATTTTCTCTTGGTCAAATTTTGGTTTTGTTCATTGTTTCCTTTATTATTCTCTTGTTTTTAGCCTCATTCATGTTTGCTCAAATTTTATTATTTTGTTTATTTTGGATTTAATGTGGTCATATTCTAGTTTTCTAAAGTGAAAACTAATATGATTAATTTTTAGATTTTTCTTTCCTAACATATAAACTAATTATATAAACTTTCCCCTAAACTGTTTTCACCCAAAATTTGTGGAGTTTTTATTTTTACTTAAATCAAACATCTTAAGAATATCTTTAGAAATCTATGGGGTTTTTTTTTTGTTCGTTTCTTTCTTTAAATTTAGAAGTGCATTGTCTAGAATTAATCCATTTGGGATTTTTCTGAGTGTGTCTCCACTACTGATTTCCACCTTAATCCCACTGTCATATGGAAGTGTATTTGGCATGATGTCCATAATTTTTAATTTGTTAAGGTTTACTTTGTGGCTCATATTGTAGGCTATCATGATAAATATGCCATGTGGACTTAATAAGAAGAGTTATGCTGCTCTTGTGTGACATGTTTTGCAAATGTCAATTAGCACAGCAAGAGGGATGATTCTACCCCACAATAGTGAATCTGTTTCTTTCCCTTGCACTTCTATCAATTTTTGCTTCTGCTTTTATATAGACAAAGACTGTATCTTGTTGATAAAATGATTTCTTTATCATTGTGTAAATCCTGTCTTTAGTAATAATAATTTTCCTTTCTGTGGGGTTGTCTTGATCGGTAGTGAATATGACTGCTCCTGCTGTCCTTGATGATTGGTAATCTGATTTATCTTTCTTTAATCTAGCCATGCCTTTACACTTACAGTGGGTTTATTGTAGAAAATATATTATTTGATCTTATTCTTTAGTCCACGAAATGTATCTTTGAACTGGTGTACTGAGTTCAAAGTGATTACCAATATATTTCTATCTCCACCATATTTGTAACTATTTTCTGTTTATTGACTTTTTCTTCCTCCTCATTTGTCTCCCACTCCTTTTCTATCATCTTTGGTTTAAAAGAGCATTTCATGTAATTACATTTTCTTCCCTTCTCTAGAATATCAATGATACCTTAATAAAGATTTTGACTATATGGTTGTATTAGAATTTGAAGTGTAAATGTACTTTTCATCTAAGTCTGTTTTCAGAGAACATTATTGTACTCCCTGATGGTGCAGATACCTAATAACAGATTCATCACTCTATCACTCACTTTTCTGGTCTGTATGCTGTAATGATTAAACATGTTATTGCTATTACTATTTTGAACATCCTTTCATCTGTTAGATCAACTAAAACCAAAAAATTTGGTTGTATCTTCATTCATTTATTCTATGGCACTGTCATTCTATAAGAAGCAAATTTCTGAAGTGTATCTCCTTCTTCCCCACTAAAGAATTCTTACAGCATAAATTGCGAAAAAGTGTAACCAGTAACACATTTTCTCAGTTATCATGTGTCTCAGGAACTCTTTAGTTCCTCTCAGCTTTTGAAGAATAATTAAACTCGACACATAATCCTAGGGTGGTAATGTTTTTCTCCCAACACATTGTTTCGTTCCATTCTTTCTGGCTTGCGTGGTGTTTGAAAGGAAGGCTGATTCACTGTACTCCTTCCTCTGCAAGTATGTTTTCAGTTTAGTTTCCTCTCGCTTCTTGGAAGATCTTTACTTTTCTTTGATTTTCTACCATTTCGATATAATGTTTCTACTTAATAAGCTTGGTACCTTCTGAGTCAGCTATATCTCTGGACTCCTATTACAATTTTGAAAATTTCTCAGCCATTATTACTTCACATTTTTCTTTTTTTTGCTTTCTCTCTTTTCCTAATAGTATTCCATTATGAATGCTTCTGTATTTTGTAATTGTAGTTACATACTTTATAATTTGTAACTCTTGGGTATTCTATTTTTTTCCTATGAGGAGAATGAAAATGATAATTTTGGTTATAATCTGGGTCATAAATTACTTTCCAAAGCTCAGGTGCTAAGTGCTCGGTCATTGGCCTGTGGGGTATTGGGAGGTGGTAACTTTAAGAGGCGGGCCTTGCTCAGAGGAAATTAGTCTATTGTGATGGGCCCTGGGAGGGGATGGAGGACCTTGCTCTTCCTGTTTATTTCCTGGTCACTCTGAGGTGAGTGGTTCCTCTGTCAGCCACTCTCACTATGATGTTCTGATCTGCCTTGGTCTGAAAACACTAAAACTTTGAGCCCAAATAAATCTTTCGTGTTTCTAAATTGATTTCCCCAGCCATTTTCTCCCGACAGTGGAAGATTATCACAACATAAACTATATTTGGCAATGGAAAGTGAGCTCAAAATTAATCTTACTTTTCTGTGTTTTACTTGCTTCATCTCTGAAACAAAGGTAAGCCTAACCTCCTACTTCATAAGGTGGTATGATTGTTTAAATGCATCAAGTGAACTATAGTGATTATGACAGGGCCCCATATGTACTCATTTCATGGTAAAATTTGTTAACAGGCGTGAGAGCAGGTCCTGAGTTGTCATTCTGCACTCCTCCTAAGAATAAGGCACATAGAAGGCCACAAATATCCGTTGACTAAATGACCTTGAAGTGCGGTTAAAATAATAGTGTCCCCTGCTATTCAGCTCCAGTTTCAAGGCACTATGGTCTGATAGTTTGCAGGGGATAACTTCGATTCCTTTGCATCTACTTAAGCTTGTTCTATGGACTAGAATGTGATCTACTTTGGAGAATGATCCATGAGCAGCTGAGAAGAAGGTATATTCTCGCTTTGAAGGGTGAAAAATTCTGTAGGCATCTAATAAGTCCATTTGCTCAAAAGTTTGATTTAGCTCAAGTATTTCCTTACAGGAGAGTGGATAAAGAAGATGTGTTTTTTAAAATAAAATGGAGTATTACTCTGCCATAAACAATGACAAGATCGATCCATTTAGGTGCAAATGGAGACACCTGGAGGATGTACTAATAAGTGAAATCAATAGATCACAGGCAAATTCCAGATCTTCTCTTTGGCATGAACACCAGTAGATGCAAATGAGCTCTAGAAAGTATGACAGCTTTTATAGAGTGGGAAATTTCCATACGAAATTTGGTGTGGGAATGCAATGAGGGGAAGGAATAAATATGATACAGAAAGAAAATAAAAGAGTATGTATAAAGGGGGTGGGGAGGTGTGGGGGGGTAGGGATATGGGTAAAAATGAGAATTAACTTGTGTCATATACTGGTACAAATTCCCCAATATTATATGTGATTGTGAGATGTATATAAATTGTACCAATAAAGAATTCAATTAAAAAAATAATAGTGTCCCTATCCTATCAAATATTTTCTCTAACTTCTGGAACATAGAACTGTGCTCATGTCTGCAGCCTTTTGACTTGGCATTACAGCCCTTGGGGAAAATACCATGCATGAGAAGAGAGGCCACTGTCGCTAGTTTCTATATCTGTTCACTAGAGATATAGGACAGACAAGTGACCGAAGAGACTCACATTGTAATATTTTATGTTTTGCATGAACAGGTGATATAATACAGATCTGAATGCACTAATTAATACATTATGGTGCTCATTTCAGCAATGTCCTGCCAGCTCAGGAAACTATGAGCACAATAGGGAACATATCTAGAATCCCTTATCTGAATGATTTTCCATGTCAGTGTGAACGCAGAGAAGTATTTTTAAAAGGCCACCTTCGCCGTTTCACTACCAATCATGTATTTTTGGCACTACTCCATCTAGCGGTTAGAATCGGAAATGTTTAAATGGAATGTTTTCACACTTTCCCCCTTCTAGGTTTACTTTTTGTTCTCCTTGCTTTTAAAATTAATTTCTCTTACATTCTCCAATTCTCTCCATTACATTCTATAAATTGTTAGAGTTTTCTGAAGTTGTAACTCTTGGTTTTTGTAACTCTTGGCTTTTGTTGAGCTGTTTTCAAAATGGCAGATATAAACTAATTGGAAACACAATCTATGATTTTTTTTTAAGTTAGACTTTGCTCCTGTAAATTTACCTTTAAAATCCCTTCCCGTGGTGAGTAATAGGAAAGGCAGCCTCGAAGAAAAGTAATTAAGACTCGCACAGCATTTTGTTGTGTTCACTTAGTTATACTGTTTCTTGTTCTGGAGTCTAGTGGAGTGTACAAAGCTTTATAAACTTCAGGAACATTTTATGCAACAAATAAGGAAAAGCAGAAAGACCAGAGACAGACAAGGGCATCGTGTGGATTCAGACACAAAAGTAATTAATAAATGTGAATATATTTACTATAAGGACACAAATTGGCCGTAAATTTTCCAGCAGGAGCTCCTGAATGATAAAGGTGATTAGTGACCAACTTCATAATTACCCATCAGAATGACACAACCAAACACGCTGCAGGAGCACACTGCCACAAACACCGCTAAAAAAGTACAACGAAAGGCCCCTCGAGGTTATGCTGAAGGCTGTTCAGTGTGATGTCCAAACTGCTAGCACCAACACAGTGGTGCAGGCCTCCAGGGCCCTCACTATCATTAGTGGAATCAAGTCAAAATGAATTTTGGGTCAAGTACTTTGGGGGAGCTCAGGATGCCATCCTCAAAATGATACCGTCTGGCTGGTCTCCCTCCTTAAAGGGATGAATTTTCTAGTAATCAGGGAAATGGTTGCATGTACTTGTAGAGCTGTCTTTCCTGAAGCTTGCTCCCTCCACAGTTGTTCACAGATGTCACATGGCACTGAACTGAGATCGGGGACTAGTGACAATACGGTGGCTTCTTGGGCAGTCCCTGGACTGGTCGTCTGTGGGCCCCACTCCGCTGCAGTTGTGTTCTGTTGCATTGAGTATTTTCATGAGCATTGTTCCCTCCAAACTGTCTCACGTACTCCTCCTGGCGGGCCCTCGGACTTTCCTTCGCTCATACCGCGGTCTGCCTTTGATGCTTAAATACTTCTCCTACCGCTTGAGTAAAAGAACTCATGAATCTTCCATTAGTATTGAAGCTGTTTTATAGACTCACCATTACAAATCACAACTCCCCGCACAAGCATCCGAATGACTTGTGACTATCTGCCGTTGTGGAAAGTTTTGTTCTGTTTTGTTTCTTTGGATCTCAGTTCCATTCATCCCCTTGGTGTCATTCGTGATCTACAGAAAGTGCATCATGCTTCGGATCTCACTTCGGATCCGGCCCCTTCCCGGGGCCCGTGCCCCCCTCCTCCTCCGCACGTCTTTGCTCTCACTCCAGCTTTTCCCTTCACTCATTTCGAGCGCCCTCCCGAGCTCGGTGTGTTCCGGCCAGTTCTGCCACTGGGCCCGTCTCACTCTTTCCTGCCCTGGAGCCTTAACCCACCTTTCCCCATCTGCTTGGACATTTGGCCCTTGACTCTTTGCAGACTTTAGCTTTCTTTCTCAACACTCAAGATATCCTTCTAATAATCTTCCTTTAATAGATCTCACAAAGGTGGATGCCTCTCATTCCCCAATCAAGGAATATCTCTATAGGCTTGCCTGTAACATCTGTCTTTCTTTTCTAGATTGTGAATGACAAAAGGCAAACTTGTTCAGTGAAGGAATAGCATATATCATATATGCTATATATATCATATACATATGCTATATATATGCAAAATATATATGCTATATGTTGAAATTGTTTTATTAGACATTGCAGCTCTTCTATGCCTAATATACTATGATAAGTCAAAAGCAACTGATGAAGATGATTTTGGATTCAGCTGACTGGCTTTTTCCTCTTCATTGTTTATAAGAATTTTAAGCGATGGTAGTACTTTTTGTGCTCCCACTAATTTCACAAAACATTGCACATTATAGTGGACATTTATTTTTATGGCACATTTATTTTTATTGAATCCATATAACATTAAATTATGGAAATGCTTAGTTTTTGCTTCCTCAAGGAAACTAGTATATTAAATGTATAAATTTAAAGTATTTTTTAGATTACCACAGTAAGTTATTTTTTTTTTTCTTTTGAGACAGAGTCTCTCTTTGTAGTTCAGGCTGGCTCTGAGCTCACTATGTGGCCCAGGCAAGCCTCGAACTCAGCAATCCTCCTGCCTCTGCCTTCTGAGTGCTGGGATGACAGGCATGAGCCACCATGCCTGGAATACCACAGAAAGTTATAACCTACCCATATACAATGAAGGTAACAAATTTTAATGCATGCATAAATAATAAGCATGGTTATTTATATAAGACTGTACATTTTGGGCATTAACTCTATAAATTATTAAACCAGTCATCATTTTCTTCTCAAAGGAGTATACTGTCGTTGTTACTGTTTTCTTCAGAATTTCAGTAAGTATCAGGATTTGAGGCCAGATATATAATACCCATAGTTTTCATATTATAAAAGCATTGTTATTTTTGTTTTATTATCATGAAATCCAAATTTGAACAACACTGTACTTAACAGAACAATTAAATGACGTAGTAGAGTTTTGGAATGGGGGAACGGTGGACTCGTTTTTAAATTATGGCTTTACAATATTCAAGTTTTGACCCTAAGAGAATAACATGAATCTTTTCATCCATAGTTTTCTTCCCCTTCACTCTCAGACTTGTAGAGACGTTCATATATTTGAAGGAGTATCATGTATAAGGCCTTGATACACACATATTTAGTACTATTTTTTCTAATAAATTGTTGGGAAAACTTCAGTAGGAAAATAAGTTATCATTCATAATACTTTCTCAGTTATCACAAATCAACTAATTTATATGTCTCAAGAAGCAACTGCTGTGTATGCTGAACTTTTTGCCTAAAGACAGAGTTGTTGTCTGGTTTGGTCTTTTCAAATTTCCTTTCTAGCAATACTCTTGAGTGTACAGCTCCATTTTAAAGCAATAGACTAGCAGATAAAGAGCCATCTGCACGTCTCTTCTTATCTCAGATAGGATATCTTTTAAGTCTATCAAACATACCTGGAGCACATTTGTCCTACACACTGAAAAATTTGCCTGATTTTTTAAAAATAGCTCTTTGTGATATGATCAATTATTCAGAGTGGCCCGCAAAAGTCAGATATGTGGTCTGCACTCCACTGAAATGGTATAAGCAATTTTCAGTCACTTGTCCGGCCATGGAGCCAAGAAGATGGTAAATATTTATAGGCTTATCCGAGGGTGCTAGCTAACAGAGGCCTGGGCCACCTCTTAGAGAAAATAAACAAGGATTGCCCACAGTTTAAACCTGTCCAGTCTTTCTCAGCCAGCTCCTCTTTCCTCTCCACACTGATTATACAGCACTCATTTCTAGCCACATTTGGATTGTTCTGCTGTTAAGTTATAACAAGTATTTCAGAGGACACAAGAGTTGTTTTCCTTTCCTTTGACCGCATGTTTGGATTATCTGAACCCTTTTGTTTAGGCCATCTTTTGCTCCTTGGTTTGCTTATCCCTACTCAAGAGGCCAGCGCAGTGTTTGCTTTTGTTCATTAAGCTTCTTGAACATTTGCAAAGCATTAGAACAGAGAAGTATTTAAACAGTAGGATATATAAAGCCATAACAAGTAATGTCATCTGAAATCAAATGTGTAACTTTCCAGACTCGATGTGGAGAAATATGGAATTTTATGGAATTGTGAGAATTTGCGGGGTTTGATTTTTTCATTATGTCAATAAAATCATATCTGTTGTGATGATATTCTTTCTGTGTTGTTTGTTTTTATTGTTTTTAAAGTTCATATGAGTCCTTGTGACTTGTCTGACAGTTTGACAGCTGGGAAAGATCTTAGAATTATCCTTGTAGTTCAAACTCCTCAGTCTACAAATAAGGAAACTAAGGTTCTGGGAGGTTAGGGAGGGACATACCCGGGCCCAGAGATTGTTAATGATAATGTGTTGTGTTTTTCCCGAGAAGCCTCCTGGCTTTCCTCATAGCATTTAAATCTCTGCTCATCATTCCGAAGTAGTATGGAGTGGGAAGGAAAAGTACTATCAACAACAACAACAACAACAAATTCTTTTTTTTTTTTTGCTTTTTTTGAGACAGGGTCTCGCTTTGTAGTTCAGGCTAGCCCTGAGCTCACTATGGTGCCCAGGCAAGCAGCCGCGAACTCAGCAATCCTCCTGTCTCTGCCTCCCGAACAACAAATTCTTAAAAAGCTTAAGGAGTAGTTTTAACATTTCTCTTAAAATTAGCTTAGTTTTTGTTCAAAACCTTCTCATGGTCATAAATATCATTTGAGAATCTATAAAACAAAAACAAAAACAAAAACGCTATACCTTCTTAATGGCAAAACCCTCCCATCCATGAGGAAATCCACAGTCAACCTCATGGAGTCCGCAGACTCCAAATCTTAGTTCATTTAAATGATGAATTACAAGTGTTTATCAGAACAAAGGTTCTCTAACTAAATGTCTCTTTAAATCCATTTAGACAATTACTGCATTTCATTCATGTGACTGCTATTCAATAAATGGTAGCTGTTACTATGAAGAATATTACACTATTGCAGAGGAAAACAATAGATTTAAGAGGAAACTGAAGGTACTCTGCACAAAATTGGTTTTGATTCTTCTGATCTCACTGTCAGAGACAATCCAACTATTTCCTGTCAACTTCAACTCATTCAAGTAAACAGGTTTCATTTGATACAATGGAATGCTTTGTAGGCAAACCTTTATACAGAACAAAGGTTCCAGTAATTTTCTATCATAGATCTAAAAGATAGTGATAGTACATGTTGATCAACTGGTGGAAATAGGACATTATAGTAATGTGTGTTTTCTGATATTCAATGATGAAAATGAAATTTTTATCAAATTGTGAGGTGACTTCTTGGAGTAGGAAGATGTTTGGGGTCTTTCATGGTAAGACTCAGTAAATCAAATTTATAGTCATCACAGATTCATGCTTTAGGTGTCAGGGCTGTCATGCAAGAGACACTTGAGGGCATAAAGATGTATGGTAGATGAAATGTGCCCCAATTACTAACATCTAGTCTTTCTTCTCCCAATATTTGTCCCATCACAATAGTAAAGAGACAGGAAAACCAATATACTAAAAATAAAAAAAAAATCCAGATGGCAGTTTTACTACCTAAAAACCAGCTGAGTTTAATTTATGAGTGTGTAATTAAAAAAACCAGCAAGACTAGTTGCACGAAGTTAGGTAGGAAAACATTTCATCTTCCAAAATGTCACTTCCTCTTTTTCTATAGCCTACAGACTAGCTTAGAAAAGAAGCAGGTAGGAAAAGGAAGGCAGAACAGGTATCAGAGCATTGTTGCCTTAGGGGGAAATTCTTACACATGAAGGAGAAGATATGAATGAAGCAAAAAAGCCAATAGAAGCATTTGTTGATCATCGCGGTTCTCAAGGACTTAGTTGTTCTTGTCACCACGTGGTATAACTGAAGATCCGGTGAGTGATGTTAGGTAGGAAAGAACCTTCCAGATTTTGCATTTGATGGAGAGGGTTTCACATCAGTTCAGCTTCTTTTCATCAATAGATTTAACCAGAATCAACATAGGAGGAGCCGAGGATGATCCAGGTAAGGAAATGGCAAGTTTTTCTGGTGTATAACAAAAGATACATGATAGGTAGTAACGTCTCACAGGGCTGGGGCACAGGACTCTCAGCATGTTGTAGAATGGGAACAACAGCTGCCCTGGTTCCGGCGGGAGGCTCTGGGCAGTGAGTGAATGGTTCGGGAGGATGTGCGACACAACTTGTGGAAAACAGCAGCAGAAAACAGTGAGAAGACAGTGAATTGAAGCAAAAAGCTGCAAGAGATTGAAGCGGAGACAAGGTCAGAGAAACGAGGAAAATGAGCCACAAAAGAGCCAGTTCTGGATTCTACGTGTATGGTGGAGAGAAACGAAGAAGCGAGAACCCAGGAAAACCAGTCAGTGACTCTGCACACAACACTTCCCCTTTCAGGAGTTTAAGAAAAATAAGACATGAAAACCATCAGAGAAAAGATGTCGCAGTAGAATGGTAAATTGCATGGCCTAGGACATGCCTTCCTGCCCGTCACAGGCTAAGAACCACCTTCCTTTGATTTTTAAGGCTCCAGCTCCCACCCAGGGACAGGCCTAACTACCTAATGGCTACAGTGGAAGTAAAAGCCATAAAGCGGCTCCTGGGAGAATCTCAAACTCGGGCACAGGGGCAGGAACAGCTCAGAGTATTCAGCATTTACCTCTAGCCACTGACACACTCATTCTCTACTCATCCACCTGGGTCGTAGCTCAGGGACACCGTTGTAACAGTCAATTATAGGAAAGGACATGTGCAGTCAACCCAGAGAATGTGACAGTGAGCTTGGACTAGTGGCCAGAAACAAAAGGTCACTCTCCCTTATCCGTGAGACCCCTGGAACCTTTTCACCTCCCTGCAAAGTGTAGCTCCTTTTTGCCTTCAATAAATGCACATTTCACTGCCTTTTCTGTGAGTCATAGCCGGTTGTGTGGCGGGGCATCAGGAATCTGGATGGGAGCCCCACGGCCCTCTCTGGGCAGTGACAGTGGGTCGGAGAGTAATGAGGTCATCTGGGTGTAAAGCATCCTGGAGGAAAATATCCCCACACATTCTAAGCACCACTCACAGATGACCTTGAGAAAAGCACCCGCACTCAGTGAAAGTCTGTATCAGTAGATTGAAAAACTTTTTTTTTTCTTAGATGGGAAAAGTACATTAGAAGGAAAGAACACTAGGTAAATTCAGAAAATAGTATAAAAATAAGATAAAGTGAAAAATTTCCTAAGTATATAGGCAGAGAAAATAAAGTATTTACTTTGAAGGGGCACATATCAGGCTCTCTTCGAGTTTCTCCCTACAACGGAAGGACTTCCATATTTTTCATTAAAAATGCTGTGATTTAGAATTTTATTTCAAACCAAAATGACCTTTACGTAGAAAAGACCCAGAAATATACTCTCTAATAGATTACCAGGATAGTTGAAGAATATTTGAAGAAATCAAAGAAGTCAACACACAAGAACAACATGAGCTAGACAAGCTATTATCAAGACGACATGAAAAATAGGTGCTGAAGAGTGTGCGACGGAAGGTTCCCCAAAACTCTGCTCAAGGGATGTAAATCAGTAAAGCCCTATGGGGTTCAACATGGAAAATTCTCAGAAGACGAAAATGAAGAGTAACGCGTGCTCTAGCCACGCTACTTGGTGTACGTCCAGGGCACGGAAGGCAGAGATAACAAAGTTAACAGCAGATAGCAGCGAAACAGCACACATAATACAGAGGAAACGCGACAAAGCCAAAGCTGGTTTCCCTAAAGCCCTAACGAGATATATAAACTACCAGCAGTATTGATGCCATTTAGAAGAAAAAAGTATAGATTCTCAGCACAATTACAGGTCCTACAGATATTAAAGATGATCATAAAAATGATACTATGGCCGGGCGTGGTGGCTCACACCTGTCATCCCAGCACTCGGGAGGTAGAGGCAGGAGGATTGCTGAGTTCCAGGCTTGCCCGGGCTCCATAGTGAGCTCAGGGCCAGCCTGAACTACAAAGCGAGACCCTGTCTCAAAAAAAAAAAAATGATACTATGCATGCTAGGTAGACTTAAGTACTAAAACAAACAAAAACAGCTTTTCATTCATTCAGTAAAGGACTTGATAAATTTGACAGAGCTTAGTAAAATAGAAAAAAATTGAAAAGAGACCAAGTCTTTAAAAATTATAAACATTATGGAAAGAAATTTCAGGGCCAGGGATTCAGCTCAGCGGCATTGCACCCGTCAAGTCTTGAGATCAACACCCAGTACCACAAATTAAAAACAGAAATTTTACATTATTATGTGTAACATGAATTTACTCTCGATATACAATGTAATACAATTATACTAAAATACATTATACATATACATAGTAAGTACATACTATATATAAAATATATAACATTAAATTATATAAGTAAAATTATTAAACTTAAATGTTAAGTGAAATAAATGAGGGTAAATCATGCACATATTATAGAAATAATTTACATACAACTGGTTTATAGGTCAAATGCAATCTTTGCAAATTGCTTTGCTCACATGAATGGAAAATTCTTATTAAAATGGAAAGGGTAAGGATAGCTAAGTCAGTTTTGAAAGACCAAAAATAATGAAAGAGCTTGTACCAACTGATAAAAACTCTTAAACTATAATAATTACAACAGTATTGCAAAGTACAGAGAAAGAGAACAATGTTAGAGAATGGGGGTCAGAAACTGTTCTGCTTACATTTAGTCATTTAAATTCCAGTACAGTGTCATTTAAAATACATTGTTCTGAGTGAACCATTTCTATTTGATTTTATCTCCCCCGATATAAACTTGAGCTGTCAATGTCTTTTAACTTTGATCATAGGTAATCGTTTCTTCAATATCAATGGGTATAAAATTAAAACTTGATGGATTATATTTCATTAAAATGAAAAACTACTTATTGGCAAATAGCACTGAGTAACAGGAAGCGACAGCAAGGCCGAGGATGTAGCTCAGCGACACGGTGCCTGCCTGGCAAATGTGAGGGCCTGAATTTGATCTCCGGTACCAAAAAACCAAACCAAACCAAAGGAAGCCACAGTATGAGAGATGGTATGTATAACATATGTAAAGAAAGAAGTCATATTTAGGCAATGTAATGCAATTTATGAAGAAATAAAAGTAAAAACACAACCTAATAGAAAAGCAAGATAAAGATTACCAAAGAGGGAGATTTTGCAAAAGCCTGTTCTGTCGTCTGTCCCCAGAACCCCGGCTGCAGGGCCACATTACATCTACCCTGGTGACTAATCTGTGCCAATCACGGGCAAAGATGTGGAGCAACCGGCATTAGCACACCTGTCAGAGGACATGAACATCGACACCGCCACTTTGTAACGTATTTTGACAGTATCCAAGTGTCCTGAAGGCCCCTGCATTGAAGGCTTGATTCCCCAGCCTGGGATGCTACTGGGACTGGGAGGTGGGACTTAGAGAAAATCTGCATGTGGGGGAGGAGTCCATGAAAGGGATTGTGGGACACTGATACCCCTGGCTTCCTGGTTAGCAAGAACTGAGTAGCCTCCTCCACTGAGTAGTACTGTCTTGTTGTGTAGGGCGTCTTCAAGGCAACAGGTAAGTAGCCATGGATTGAAACCTCTAAAATAGAAGCAAAATAAACATTTCTTTCTTTGAAGCTGATTATCTCAGGCACTTTGTTATAGTGATAGAAAGTAGACCACGACAGTTTCTGAGCAGGTGCAATGTACATCACACTTGCACAGTGACAAGCCATGATCTGAGTACATTGTCTGAGTCTAAATAGAAAAATTTGACCCTGTGTTCTGAGACTCAGCTGGAATCAGTGATGGTGGGCGTGCTGTGTGGCCTACCCAGTTAACCTGCCCGTGCAGACCCACGTCGGGGCTGGTAATGGCTGTTGTGTGCAGATGAGGTTGGAGCTAAGTGTGAATAACAGTGTTTGGAATTGGGCCGCAAAACACTTATTCATTCTCAGTGCTTCACTAGAAGACAAACCACTCTCAGAAACTGTCTTACATTGTAACTCATATCACTCCCCTCTGACATCAAGGGCAACATTGGTGGATCCCTGAACTGTTCATTCACCTTTTAAAAAAACCCAGAAAGATCACAGTTTTATTGTGGTTTTGAAAGTCAGTGAGAGACACTAGGCTTCCTAAGTGCAGATCATCTCTGTAAAGAAAGCAGGGGCAAGGAGGCCCCTCCAGTGTGCAAAGGACATTCGTGCCCTTGTCATAGGCTGGAAGAAGCACCCTGAGGAACAGTGACATGCAGAATTCACCTCAGATGCCCTGCTCTTGGGTAATGTGTGCCGCTTGTGATAAACTGAAATTGTCACAACTTCAAATCTAATACTTTCTGTAGCTGGTTCAAGAAGAAAAGATTAGAAAATACCTCGGCTGGCAGTCAGTGGAGGTATTGGGCTTGACCATGTTTCCTTTCATTTTCAGCCAAATAAAAGAGAGCTTTGGTTGTTGCTTTGTGGGGTTGTTTTTTTTTTTTTTTGCAAGCCCTATCCAATATCAGCCATCTTGATCTACCACACTAACCTGTAATTAGCCTTTGTCCTTGGTTTTAACTCTGCAAAATGTCAAGGAATCAGACACAGCTCTTTTGGTCTAGTTTTAACATGGATTCTGTACTCACAGAAGGCCACGCTCACTTCACTCTGCAGTACTAGGCCAGCTTCTTTGAATCTAGGCACCAATCTGTGAGGGTAAGTGAATGCTGAGAGCTCCTTGGCTTTCTTTGCATCATGGTCTGTGGAAGAGAGCGACTGGGTTGCTCAGGACTTTGTTACTCGGTCAGGTAAGGACAGGAAACATGGAGAAACTCCCAGGAGAGGTTAAACTGATTATGCAAATCATTTTAGGGTTCTCTTCCAGGATCATCACGGAGGAACCCAATATGTCCAGAGGGTTCAACTACTCTACGTTTTCAAGGCACTGATCCCCTGGCACTCTGCAGGCAGAGGTCACTACTGTAAATTCTCAGCCTTTCACCCATCACTCTATCCTGCCTCTCAGGGAGGCCTGTCACAGCAGAAAGACAGAAAAGCGATGCTAAGAAGCAAGCCAGTTACAAACTAAGTGAGTCTGCAGGCTTTCTCTGCTTTGCCCTGAAGTCTGCGTCTAAAAAAGTGGATCTGTGCTCCAGGCTCAGCATATGTTTCATATTTGCCAAATAAAGTTTGGGTACCTCTTTTTGTTCACTGATTTCCCATCTGGGATGTGAATCTCTTCTTTTTCTCTGAACAACAGTAGTAAGTCACCGGGCTCTTCCTGTTCAGATTACTGTCTTAAAGCCACTGGAACTCACTGGCTTTGGAAGCACTTTCTTTCTTTCTTTCTTTCTTTCTTTCTTTCTTTCTTTCTTTCTTTCTTTCTTTCTTTCTTTCTTTCTTTCTTTCTTTCTTTCTTTCTTTCTTTCTTTCTTTCTTTCTTTCTTTCTTTCTTTCTTTCTTTCTTTCTTTCTTTCTTTCTTTCTTTCTTTCTTTCTTTCTTTCTTTCTTTCTCCTGGAATGTCTCAAGACAACTAGACCATTCCCATTGCAAAACATGGTTAAGAACATAGTTTAGAGGCTGGGAGATCTTGCTGTGTGCCATGCCAGGTAATTGAAGTAAAAACCATAGCAGTGACACAATTATGTAATAGTTTCCAAGATCTCAATGATTTAAAAATAATGCTACCAATAAATATAGAAGAAAAATGCCCCTGGGCATGGTTAAGTGCAAGTTCCTGAAGAATAACATTTAAAACTCATCCCCCGTTGGCTTCTCACCCACCTTCTTTTCTAAGGTATGTGATTGATCCATAGTTTTATTTGAGGCAAGCTGGGAAGTACAGCAGCAAATCACCATCAACACTTCCGTCGGAAGCATCTTCCATTTCCTGCCCAACAACTTTGCCTCACTCTACCTTTTCAAAGATTTGCAAAACTCATTATAAGAAAAGAGGAAAGAGACAAAGCAGGAAAAAAAAAAAACAAGGACACAGAAACTGTTCTACTGAGAAATTATTAACTCGCTGTACAAACCTAATAGTTAACTATCAGTGAAATTT
>PVIC010028859.1:0-22903 GCA_004025085.1 Thryonomys swinderianus
TTTTTTAAAAAATATATGCCTGTGTCTTTGTGTATGAAATCTTTAAGGTGAAGCTTGGAGCTATTCAAAATAATCTATAGGGATCCCATTGTAAGGTATATATTAAAGGTAATTTTAAAAAGACATTCTATTTACAAACCAGTGAAAACCAGTAAACCGTAGGGTTGGCCATTTAGTAGGTCATTTTGATTCTTTGTTAAGTAAAAATGGTGGCTGGACTCCATAACCTTGTAAATTGATCTGGTCTGACCTGATCTGGTTTAAATAACTTTCCTGACATTATATACAGATAATTTGTACACAGAAGTAGGGTAAATCTGAAAGCCAAGTTCAAGCTCAAAGAAATTGCAGAAGCGTTTTTTTTGTAATGGTCATTATCAGTGTTCCCACTTCTGATACTTTGAGAAAGAAAATGTCCCTTGGAAATTTGTGCCAGAGCCTTCCCACCAGATGGGTCACTGCAGCTTAACAGACCTGTCAGTTCTGCCAACTGCTTGGGTGAGGCCTTGGCAAGTGTCTGACCCTTCAGTATCTCCCTTTCTAAATCTGGACTGGCACTGCCCGTAATGTTTACATCACAGCACTAGCGTTAGGATTAAAGGAGACATGGATGGAGCATAACATTAACGCGTAGCTGCTCAAATATGCTAGACTATTCTCAAAAGGTGGTGGAACGTCACCAAGATACAGACAAAACACAGATCATGTCACAAAAATTCTGAGAAGCTTACCATGCTGGAGGTCAGGTTTTCTCTCTTCTCTATCTTGCTCAGAGCAACCACATCACTTTCTATCAGGTTGACCCTTTGGGTAACATTAGTGAGTGTGTCGTTCATTCCCATGAGTTTAAGGTCATTCTGTCTCTGGTACAGCATCAGGGCACTATTTACCTCCTCTAAAGAGTTATGAAGGTACAGGATATCCTAGAGTGGAAATAAAGCAAGCTGCAGAATCCAGCTGAAGAGGCACATTAGGCAAGCAGGTCAGTAGCACTGAACAACCATTATTGTGTTGTGCTACTGAAGCAAACTCTTTTTCCTGTTTGTGAACATCAACTGTGTTTCTGCTTTATCCCTCACACTCTAAATTGTTCCCAGTTTACTCCCTCTGGAGTTGCTTGACCTCAGACAGGAGGGTAAAGAGGGAAGAGAACCACCTAACATGATTCTCTCTCTGGCCCAAAAAAAAGGAAGACATAAGGAATTGATTACCTGATGTTTTCCTCACTTGCTGGCAGGAAAGCCTGCTGGGTTATTAATGGAAAGTCCCATTAACCTAATTTGTCAGAACAAAACTACCTTAGGAACAATACCAATTACTGAATTGGCTCATGTAACAAAACTATAACAAGCAGGGCATTATTTAGTACAAGCTTCAATTATTTTTATTGACATCCTCTAGTACTGATTGCTACTTAAAAAGGAATGATGACTACAGGATTTAAAGGGCATTAAATTCAAGACAGAAATTCTTCTTAGTGAAGATTTCCTTTATTCTCTTTAATGTGATTTTGAACTCAATATCCTTTTTTCTCCTCTTTTGCCTTTTGTCTTTAGACTTTAGAAAATCACAAGTTTTAAGGATATGCCTCCTAACATTCTTAGAATTACTGTGGTTCAAAATAGCCATCACTCTGGAGTGTTCTACTACCCATCCATCTTTGACTTGCCCAAACTGCTATTTTTCAGAGTTTTAGTATAATCTAGTTATTCTGCTTTTCAAGGTGGAAAAGGAATTTACTCCACCAACTGACATGCAGAGAGAAAAACAAAGTGTCAAGGAAGAGATGGGATGGCTTTTTGGATCCCCAAGGTACCTACACATGTCTCTCTGCTCTGGGCCCTCAGGCAGCCAAACAGACATAAGCACCCACTGAGGCCCCACAGCATTAAGGCCAGACTCCTCAGGCTGCCTCCACAGACCATCACGTGTAACTCACAGTACACAGAGACACAAAGTACCTGTTTAAGATTCTCACTGTGGGTTTTATTGTCAAGTTCTGGTGTAGCTGAAGGTGTTGGGATGATCTGGTTGCTTCCATTGGTCTCCTTCAAGAAGTGCTGGTTCTGTTAAAATGGGTGGAGGTTAGTACAGGGAGGAAGTAATTACTTGGTCTAATGAACAATCTAGGGTAGTTGTGGAAAATTTTAGCCTCCCCCATGGTGGACTCACCCACAGATTTAAATACAAGTATCCTATGAACCTATGGTATGACTCGTGCTAGGCCTTGGAGGCTTAGAGTGGCAGATGGAACCAGAAGCCAGAAATCAGAAACTAGAAGCCTACATCCAGGCTAAAGGATGAATAGGACCAGTGATGCTCAGATGATCCCAGGGAACTGAGATCTTCCTAGTGTGCTTCTTTTTTTTTTCTTTTTGAGACAGGGTCTCGCTTTGTAGTTCAGGCTGGCTCTGAGCTCACTATGTAGTCCAGGCAAGCCTCAAACTCAGCAATCCTCCTGCCTCTACCTCCCGAGTGCTGGGATTACAGGCATGAGCCACCACGCCCGGCACCTAGTGTGCTTCTTTAATGGAATGATCTCAGTAGAAACATTTCTCTTTTCCCCTATTACCTGGATGCCCAGAGAAACTGAAGGATCACTAGACTATTCCTATGACCAACTCAGTCTGAACCTGGGATGGTGCCATCATTTTCACTAGTCCAACAGGGTTTCAACATCATAGGAGCAACCACCAGTCACTTAACCACTGATACCAGGCATTGAACACAACCACTGATCATGCATGTTACTAGTGTTTCCCTGCAGGACATCAGAGATCTGTGTTGGAGGATTATCTTTTCTGTCCCATTCTCTCTCCAGTACTCTAGTCTCTCTTTGTAGAGATGGAAGTATTAACATTCTTATATTACATTACTGAGAAAAATTGCCTGTCTTGATCCTTCACTGTCTGTAACTATAACTTAATATAAAGCATGTCAGTATCTGGATTACTATTGACAGCCATGGGACTTTAAAAGCAGTAGATTTAATTGCAGTAGAATGAATTGGTAAAAGCAAATTATTTTCCTTGCAATCTGAAATCCTAAACATTTAGGAAACTAACTTTTATAATAAATCAAAGCTATACTAAAGAGAAAAGGAGGAAAAACCCATGATACTAAAAAGTAAGAATTTTTCAGCTAGATAAGGCATTTCAGAAAATGACTCATTACTTGAGAGCATGCTTAGGATGAAAGAATTGCTGAGCCATAGGGGTCTTTATTGTTATGGGTCGTAGACTTAGAGTGGCAGATGGAACCAGACACCAGGTATCTGGACCCTTAGGTCAATGCTCTTCTTTCTGGGTTAGTTCCCACTAAAGAACAGGAGTACTGATTCTGAAGAAAATGAAAATTCTTCTGTCTTAGAGCTCTCTTACAGAGTTCAGTTATTCTTGGTACAAACTTGCCAGTTTAAATTTATAACTCTGACTGTGAGAACATGTGGGTCAGATCTAGAAATTAATCAACAGGCTAGGCAACTTTTATGTGCCTTGAATAATACTGATTTCATGTACATATAACTCACCTTTTCAGAAAGAAAGCAAGGACTGTACCATCCATTTTTACTCTTCATAAATCTTACATGAAGCTGTTACCCACTGATTAATTAAGGTCTCTGAATGACTGTGGATAGCTTACATCTGGAGTAACATTAGGAGATCCAGGGACATTTAAAAATAATTCCTGGGCACTACAAGGTTTTGCTTCTGTCTTAGCTGTCTGTCGCTGCATAACAAATTCTCTCTAAACTTTATGGCTTCAAATAACAAGTTAGCTTTTCACATGCTTCTGTGGATTGAATGTGCCAGCTGGGTGGGGGTGTTTCTCCTGTTCCATAGGCTGAGATCTCACACATGGGTGCATTCCATGGAGACCTGGCTGGGGCGGGAACATTCAATATGGCCTTGCATCCTCTGGATCATCTCTTTCCTTGGGCTTTTGGCACTTGGGAGTAAAAGAGCCCTGACCAAATTCCTGATGTTCAGAACTTGTTTTGAGGAGGTCTGTTATGTAGCATGAAATAATTGAGACAGTTCTCCACTTCCCCTTTCTTCTTTCCTATTTTCCACTCTACTCACTCTATCCACAGTCACTGTTTTATCATCATCTCCTGCAGCACCATATGTGCCAGACTGCTTTCAATTCTAACTTAACTGCTCAATTTATAGACTGCAGATCAGTATATATTACCGATCGGATCTTTTAAAAAGGTACATAGTTTGTCCTATTCAAATCACTGGAAAGCTAGTAGCATGACTCTTACACAGAAAAGAGCAAGCAGGAACATGTTGCCTTTCTGTTCTATTTACAGACTTCCTTACCATATCACTCTGCAGTAATTCCATGGCTTTTCTGTGTTCATCCACAGTTTTCTGTATTGTCTCCACAGCAAGATGCACGCTGTTTAAAGTATTGCCAATAGAAGCTACACTCTGAATGGAAAAACGTGTAGAAATGTTAACTTTTTCCTTTTGTAAAAGTTTTATCAAAATGTAAGTGATATGCAATAAACCGCACATGCTAAAATGTATAATTTGATGATTCTGACATAAATACACCTGTAAAAATACAACTATGATCAAGTAAACCTATAAATCCTCTCCTCCTGTCTCCAGGAGGATCTGTTACTATTGATCAGTCATATTTTATAAAACTTTACATAAATGCAACCAGTGAGTATACATTTTATTTTTAGCATGGCTTCTTTTTAAAAAAAAATAATTGATTTTGTTGGTACATTTTATATACTAGCATGGCTTCTTTTACTCAGAATAACTGAGATGCATTAATGTTACAGCTACTTAGCATATTGCATTCCATTGCATGGATATATCCATGTTTATTCACCTGCTGAGGGACATTTAGGTTGTTTTCAGAATTTATGATCACAAGTAAAACCATTATAAACATTTTTGTGTAAGTCTTTATGTGGACTTACCCCTTTATTTCCTTTTACCATAGGCTTTATCATCATTACAATATCTAGGAGGAAAGGGCTGATCATATGGCAGATCTATGCTTAGCTATTTAAAGACTGCCAAACTGTTCTCTAAAACAGTTATACCATACCATTTCACAGTCCTACCAGCAGTGTTATTACTGAGTTCTTATTACTCCATGTGCTCACTAGTACTGATAGTCAGTTTTTCCAATTTAACCTACTGTTATACTGTGATTTGAGTTTATGTTAAACACTAACCTAATGTAGATCAATATTTTAATTATTTCAAATATCTTCAAATTAATACCATGTAACTTATACCGAGATAATTAATAGGAAACACTCTCTAGTTTTGTACTTACATAAGCTTGTACACACCAAGCAATTCTCGACTTAAAGGAGGTTTCCTAGAGGAAAATAAAATGTTCCCTAGTGGAAAATCAAATGTCCTTAAAGAAGAGAGATTAGTTTATAAATGTAGAGGCTGGGGATGTAGCTCAGTAGTACTGTGATGGGGTGGCAAGTGTAAGGTCCTTAGTTCAACACCAAGTACCACCACCCCCAAAAAGAAATACCATTTATAAATATGGGACCTAGAAGTAAGGCTCTGCCATAAAATACTTGTGTCAGGGTCTGTATGAAAAGGCAGATGGCCAGCGTTAATACTGCAGACTGTGGGCCGGAGGGTTAGCTCAGCGGTTCCGGTGCCTGCCTCACAAGTGCAAGGTCCTGAGTTCGATTCCCGGTAACCACATAGAATGCTGGGCGTGGAGACTCACGCCCACCAGCAATCAATACCACATACCACAGTGCCAGGTGTGGTGGCTCACGCCTGTAATCCCAGTACTCGGGAGGCAGAGGCAGGAGGATTGCTGAGTTCAAGGCTTGCCTAGGCTACAGAGTGAGCTCAGAGCCAGCCTGAACTACAAAGCAAGACCCTGACTCAAAAAAAAAAAAAAATACTGCAGACTGTTACTGGATTAGGAACAAACTTTTGAGGAAAAAGGAGTGCAAGTAATTTTTAGCTTTGAGAAGCTCTTCATTGTAATGATGAAGGAAACATTCCATTTGGCAGTGTCTCCTTTACTACCCAGAATCCTGTCAGTAATTACTGAGTATAGCAAGACATGGGGAGTAACTTATTTTGCTTTCACTGGACCCAATAAGGTCAAGTATAAGGGCAACATGATTCAGAAGCCATGTTTTAAAAAGGTCTGTCCTCGGGGACGGAGGGTTAGCTCAGTGGTTCTGGCGCCTGCCTCGCAAGCTCAAGGTCCTGGTAACCACTTATAATGCTGGGCGTGGAGACACGCCCACCAACAATCAACACCGCATACCACAATGCCAGGTGTGGTGGCTCGTGCCTGTAATCCCAGCACTTGGGACGCAGGGACAGGAGGATTGCTGAGTTCGCGGCGGCTTGCCTGGGCACCATAGTGAGCTCAGGGCCAGCCTGAACTACAAAGCAAGACCCTGTTTCAAAAGCAAAAAAAAAAAAAAAAAAAAAAAAAAAAATAGTCCTGTCCTTAAGGGAGTACTCAAAAATGGTTTTGGCCTTTATTATCACCTAATGACAATTTATAGTGTGTCTTACTAGGTAATTTTTTTACACTGATATAAAAGAACCTAAGAGATAACATTTTCAATTAAAATTAAAATTTCAATTAAAAAGAAATTACATGATGTTCATTGAAGTTAGGTGTTCAGGACAACTTAATACTTCAGATGTGCAGAGACAAATAGTGGGAAGTCTCTGAGCTGGGATGTATTGTAAAGTCTGTTGTTACAAAAGCTACATTCAAAGACGTACTATTAGAGAATCCTCACTGGCTGGATGTTTGAGTCCATCAGGATGTATGAAGATAGTAAGCTCTTGTTTAGGATTTTTTTTTTTTTTTTTTTGAGACAGGGTCTCGCTTTGTAGTTCAGGCTGGCTCTGAGCTCACTATGTAGCCCAGGCAAGCCTCGAACTCAGCAATCCTCCTGCCTCTGCCTCCTGAGTGCTGGGATTACAGGCGTGAGCCACCACGACCGGCACTGTGGTATGTGGCATTGATTGCTGGTGGGCGTGTCTCCACGCCCAGCATTCTATGTGGTTACCGGGGATTGAACTCAGGACCTTGCGCTTGTGAGGCAGGCGCCGGAACCACTGAGGCAACCCTCCGGTCCTAGGATTTTTTTTTTTAAAGGAAGCAGCTGCCTGAGTCATGGTAAGTCTGGAATGATACTCTGACACTAGTACTCTCAACCACAAAGTGCCTGTTACATCCTAGAGGAGGCTCCACAAATGATTACTGAGTTAATGAATGCAAGAACAAATTCATTTCTTTTTCTTTTTTTGGGTTTTTTTGGAGACAGGGTCTAGCTATGTAGCCCAGACTAGCCTCAACCTCACTATGTAGTCCAGGCTGGCCTGGAACTCATAGCAATCCTTCTGCTTTAGCCTACTGAGTGCTAGGATTACAAGTGTGTGCCACTATGCCCAGCTAATTTCTTTTTCTAATACAAGGTTGACAGAGTTGCTTCTGTGAAACTATAGATACCTTCCCTTGGCTGACTACAGAGGCCTACCTTTTTTTCCATTGGGCCTTGGGAACAATGGCAAGAAGCTGGCCTTGTCAAAGTTGTCCCCATCCTTTTATGTTGAAAGTAGATGATCATACTGTACACATGGGTAACTATAGAGACTGGGCATACATGGATACTGTAGCTATAAAATAACAAGTTTTATTTTTGTTTGTGGCTTCGCTGTCTAAGCAACTTATGTTTACAGACAGATGGAGGCTGGCATATAATCAAATCAAACTTATCACACCATTTTTTGTTTGTTGGTTTGTTTCCTGAGACAGGGTCCTGTAGCCCAGGCCAACCTTGAACTCATGGCTATCCTGCCTCAGCCTCCTGAACACTGGGATTACAGGTGTGTGCCATTATGCTCAGCCATGCCATCTTTCAAATAACAAGGATGCCAGACTTGATATCCAGTGTTCGGGGTTTTCTTACTCCTGAATTCCTTCTTCCTGTTCTAAGAATGTTTCTTGTGTTCATTTCAATACCTTATTTTCCCTTACAACTATCTCTTCTTCCCATGCAGTTTTAAGGATTCCCTAATAGTATCTATCTGCTTGGCCCTTGCCTCCAGCTCTAGGCCTGAATCCTAGGAATCAAGTAAGCAGAAATTCCAAATGATTGTTTGCCTAGGCTCTACAGTCCAGGGTAGACATCTGTGGGTGAGTTGCTTAAAGGTTGTACATGTTCACCTTTATAGGAATAATATCAAATTGTTTTCTAAGAAAGTTTTACTCCTTAGCAGGAGTGTTTGAAAGTATCCCTTACTTCATACCTTTGATAACACCTGTTCCTAAAATGTTTCATTTTTACATTTCCTTTAAATCATCATCTTGTTTTTTCTTTTGGTATCAGGGAGTGAACTCAGGATCTTGCACTTGCCTGGCAAGTGTGGTGCCACAAAGCTAAATCCCTGGCCCCAACATCTTGTTTTTTAAGAACTAAAAATAAAAAAACTCCCATCTTTTTTCAACCATGAAAGAAGAAATTTAGAGCAGTTCTTATATATAATTTATATTCTTTTATGAAGACACTGTGAACGACAAATTGAAAAGGAAATTGTTGAAATGCAAACCCATATATGCTTATATAAGAGATCCAACAGAAGGCCAGAGATTTAACACAGCGGTTCTGGCACTTGCCTAGCAAGCGCAAGGTCCCTGGTTCAATCCCCAGTAACCACATACCACAATGCCAGACATGGTGACTCACACCCAACAGCAATCAGTACCACATACCACAGTGCCGGGCATGGTGGCTCATGCCTGTAAGCTCAGCACTCAGGAGGCAGAAGCAGGAGAATTGCTGAATTTGAGGCTTGCCTGGGCTACATGGTGAGCTCAGGGCCAGCCTGAACTACAAAGCGAGACCTCATCTCAAAGAAAAAAGGAGTTCCAACAGAAAATTCCGGGGCTCAAAGAGGCAAATAAAGTGTGAAATAGCTGGGGGTAGTGGCACACTTGGAAGGCTAAAGTAGGAGGACTGCTGCAAATTTGAGAGTATTCAGGGCTACATAGTGAGTTCAAGGCCAGTTTGAACTATACACAGTGAGACCCTATCTCTAAAAAACACAAATTAAAAAAAGTGTGAACTCATAAACCATAGTTAAAGTAACCTGTGGCAAAGTAATGGCCTGATTAACCAGACCAAAAGAAAGATGCTGTGAACTCTTTAAAGCACAATGATATTCCCTAGTATTACCCTCTTAGGGCAGCTGATTTCAATGTCAGTCTTTCAAAGGAAACTTGTAATAAGCTAGAATTTAAGGAGTAGGTTAATCTCAGTGCACTTACCTTCTGAAGTCCTTCTACAGTGTTAGGCAGGCTAATTAAGTCTGCAGCTGACTTAACATTGGCTTTGAGGTGGTTTACTGCAGAAGTCAACAGAAAAATCTGGAAGGATAAAAGCAACAAGCAATGAATACAGAATTTATATAGTATATGCTTGTTTCATAAACTCTGTATTGATGATGTCCATGTACCCTGGCACCTCACAGGCGCAAAGGCGCTATTGTACCTTGTCTAGAGCTGAGAGTTAGAAGACAGCATTAATACCCCTTCTTTCCCTGCCCAATTTAGACTAGTGCCAAAGAGGGAAAGTTAAGTACTATTTTTTACCGTTGTCTTGGCAGCTACGAGGCCCCAAAATCTTAAATTACCCAAAAGATGCAGTAATTACCATACAATCCTTCAACAATTGAACAGGGAAAAAAGCTAATGATCAAGGACCACTTCAAGATTTCATTTTGATAAAATATAACACCTTTGTTATTTAACTGAACTTTTGTTCCTTTCCACGTGGGAACATATTTTATAAAGTAAAAGCCCATCATCACAAAATAGAGTCTACATATACTGTATCCTGAAACTTGAACAGTACTTTCAACTGCTTGGGGATTCTGTTTTGGTTTAATAATGTGATTAATATTTTAGACTCAATAGCTCAACCAAAGTACTACTTTGTACCCTGAAGGGCTCAATAAATACCCATTGACTCACTGATGCAATGAATGTATTACAATAGGAGCTGAATAAAAATGTGGCTTCCTTTCTCCTACTTAGGAGTAGGATTCTAAATAGCTGAACTTCTCCCATCTATGGGGGCTGGAAGAACTGCATAACATTCAATTTTGGGCTGCAAAGATCATATTCTAACTATTTTTGCAAAGTGGCTTAAAACACTTCAAAAATTCTCAGTTCTAAACTGCTTTCCTATTCCAATTTCTAGGATGAGAACATGGATCTAATAACAGCAATTAAGAGAATGGCCTGGTAGAGTAACCATCCCAGTTTCTGGATACTTGCTATAGGCCACGCGCTGTAGTAAAGCAGCAGAAGGACATCAGACCACATAGAAACTGATTCTTTGTCACTCCCTCAACAAATGCTTGGCATCTGCTCTGTGCCAAGCACTGCTGCAGGCACTGAGAAGACAGTGGCAAAGCTGACCATGGAGCTTTGCTCTCATGAAACTTAATCCTAAAAAGTGACCAAAAAACAGAGAACCAGTAATAAGTACTAGAAAAAGAAACTTAAATAGAACTGCTGGAGTGAGTGGCAGCTTGGTTTGGACAAAGAAGTCCAGTGAGGAACTTGATTACTCAGAAACTCAGGTTCTCATTTCCTTCTTTCCCTTCAGGAGGGTTAAGTCCAGGGAATTAAGATCATTCTTCATTCATTAATGAAACAAATATTTATCAAGCCATATTATAAACCAGTAGTGAACAGCTCAGAAACCAGGAATCTTTGTGGTGCTGTATTTCAGACAACTTTATATAACAAAAATACCAGGTGGTGGGATGAAGTAGAAGTAAATTAAAATAAGGTAATGTGGTAGAAGTGACTGATCAGAAGGTTAGAGAAGGGGCTGGGTGTGGTGGTGCACGCCTGTAATCCCAGAAGTCTGGGAAGCTGAGACAGAAGGATCACAAATCTGAGCCCAATCTGGACAACCTGAGAACCTGTCTCAAGAAAGAGATTGAGGATGTAGCTCAGTGTGAAGGCCCTGAGTTCAACTTCCAGTATTACAAAAAATGAACAAACAAAACCCCCCCAAACATTCCAAAAACAGAAGGTCAGAGAAGGGCCTTTTAAAGAAGTAGAATTTAAACAGATCTACATAATAGGGAACTAATCAAAGATTGGATGTATACTTCAGAGCAGAGGAAATTAGTAGGGCAATTAAAAGAAAGTACTTCATATATTTAAAGGATCAAAAGAAGTTCAGTGATAAAACCTGGCTAGGGATACAGAAAAGGACCAGAACAGGTAGAAAGGACTTTGTAAATAGGAACAAAAATATGGATTATACCTGAGCTTTAATAGAAGGGGTGTATGGAGGGTAATTACATGATTGCAGATATCTTGTATGAATATTACTATCACTGTTTTATGGAAACAGGAGATCAGAAAGAAGCTGATTTGGGTAGTTTGAGTAAGAGAAAATGGTGGTTTGGAGTTTACTTGTAGCAGAGGTAGTAGGAGAAGTTGAGATGAAATGATTTTAGAACTAGATATGAGGGATGAGGAAGAAAAGAATTAAATAATCTTAAATCTTTCACCTTAAGGAGCTGAGAGGGCTCATTAAAGAAATAACTAAGCACTGCCGGGCATGGTGGCTCACACCTGTAATCCCAGCATTCAGGAGGCAGAGACAGTAGGATTGCTGAGTTTGAGGCTTGCCTGGGCTATATAGTGAGCTCAGAGCCAGCCTGAACTACAAAGCGAGGCCCTGTCTCAAAAAAAAAAGAAATACCTAAGCACTGACTGTGATACTGGGTAAAGTTCTGAAAAAAAATTCTAGTGGAGGCAGAGAGGGAAAGAGTTTATTAAAGTAGGACTCAAATTAGACTCTGATGGGAAAGTGAGGTTTTATACCAGCAATAAAGCAGGCAATCTTTCTAGGGTAAAAGTGTGAGAATGGCATTCGGGAATGGGTAGAACATTATAAGTTCAGCAGTAGTTTTTCTATACTTCTCAAACTGATGATGACTTAATTATTGAGGTTTCCTCCGCAAGACTGTAAACTCACATGGAGTTTACAGACTACATCTGTTTTATGTTCCACAATATATATGCCACAAAGACAGAAATCCAGTAAGCATTTACTGAATGAATGGAAGAATGAATGGCTAAGGACTAACACTTGGATTGGATTCTGAGGTGGCTAGTCCCAAGCAGGAGGTCAGAGATAAATAAGTACTGAATTTATTTTTCTTACCAGTATAGTGTTATGACTATAACATCATCATCAACAGCAGAAACAGTTTAATAACCACCACAGAGGGATATATGATGGTTTGGAAAAACATCTACAAATTCTTTAGTAGTTTTCCTTTAAGATGGAACTTAATTCCCTTCCCCAAGTATGGCCTGGACTTGCTTTCAGTGAAAACAAAAAATGGAAGTGACAATCGTCAACTTTGGAAACTAGGCCAAAGGCACTATAGCTGCTACAGCTTCTGTGCTTTCTTGGGTCACTCACTCTAGGGAGGCCAGAGGTCATTTTGTGAGGAAACCCCAACAGCTTCAGGGAAGGAGGGGCTGGAACCTCTTGCCGATAGCCATGTGAGGACCTACCAGGCCTATTCAAGCCTTCAGCTGAGGAAGCGCTGGCTGATGTCTAGCCCTAGATTCTAGCCAGAAGCATTCTGCTCAGCTATTCCCCAAATCCTGACCTACAGAAAGGGGAAAAAAATAAATGCTTGTTGTTTTAAGCTACTAAATTGAGATGATAAGTAATCCAGCAACAGGTGACTAAAATGAGATGCTGTAAGTAACTAGAGCTGTAGCACAGTGTCTCGTACAAACATCAAATAAGTGACAGTTATTAGTACTGAAATTTAATGAGCACTAAAACACATATTTCTGCACAGGTGCTTTAAGATATGCAGACTACTTATCAACATTCTAACTTTATCCCCTTAAAAACAGAGGCGAAAAACATCAACCTACATTCAGCAAGTTATAAATCTCTTAAAATTAGTAATTCCATCAAGGAAACTTTCACATATCTCTTTAGAAGATATGGATAATACTAAGATTTGAAAGGGACATAAGAAAAAAGGCATCCTTATGCAATATTTAGGAGTTTATCTAGAAACATTCTTCAAAATTTGAAGTATTCATGTCCTTTATGTAGTGCTTTTGTTTCTAAACATCTATCCTGACAGACTGCTTGCTCACGTGTGCAAAGATATATGCATTAGGATATTCATGTCTTCATTATTTGTAATAGCAAATCAACTAGAAACAATCTAAGTCCCTATTACCTAGGGTGGAGATATATTTGGTGAACAAAGCAAGTTGCAGCACAACTCATGTTGAATGATCCCACTTATTCATACACACAGGCTAACCCATAAGCTAATTCATATTAAAAGCTATTATGGTTTGTAAACAAATAGAGAGGACTGTAAAAGCGCAGCCCATATTATAGACAGTGGATAACTATGAGGATGGAGAACACAAAGGACAGAGAGAGAGACAGGGTATGTTGAGGGCAGATGGATGGGAACTGAAAGAGAATTTGTATGAGTTCTACAAGTATCTTATTTAAATCTTTTTTTTGAGACAGGGTCTTGCTTTGTGGTTAAGGCTGGCCCTGAGTTCACTATGTAGCCCTGGCAAGTCTCGAACTCGGCAATCCTTCTGTCTCTGCCTCCTCACCACACCTAGCATTGTTGTATGTGGTTACCAGATTGAACTCAGGACTTTGCGCCAGGCGCCAGAACCAGAGCTAAATCTCTGGCCCCATCTTATTTAAATCTTATGTAAGAATATATTCACATATTACTTATAAAATTTTAATAGACAAAAGATGAGGAAAAATGTATATATTTTTAAAAAATCACAAAATTTTGGAATGGTTTGGATGGGTTTTCAAGTCCTCCACCGGGCCTTCCAAGACCATCTGAGCATGCCCATGAGTGGTAGGAAGGGGTCTCTCCTCCAGATGTTTTACTCATTGCCTCAAAGTATACAAATAATTGGCTCAAAATCAACTCGATGGACAAGAATTTAGTTACTTCCAATGCTCTACTTATGTAAATACCTCTGAGGCAGCTTGGAGCTAATGCAGGTGGGATTAGGTGAAGTACTGTTCCACCTCTCACTATGCCACACTCAGTCCAGGCATCAAGCTGCCTCACTGAAAGAGTATACTGAGGACAGCTGATCACTAACTCTGCAGCTAACCAACACACTAGCGCTCCTTACTCAGAAGACCCAGATCATATGCTGATCACTAGGACTCAGCCATATTTCCTATCGCAAAGCTGGAATCCATCCTTCAGTCTTCCTCTCTTCAGTGTAGTAATGCCAGCACCTGGGAAACTATAGCAAATCTGAGTGTATAACTGGAATGAAAAGACCATGTACCTTCCTGCTCTGGCCTCTATAACAGCTTACATTCTAGAGTGTGATTGGAGTCAAGCTTCACAGAATGTATTGCTAAAAGTCACTTTTTGCAACGTGAAGAGTCTACAAAGTTGAATTAAACAGAAACCATCAAGAAAAAAAATCTCACATTCCAGCCAAAAGATAAATCACGACTTTTCTGCATATTGCATGATTTTTCATTAGCAAAACTGAAAATAGCCACTGCAGACCTTTGCTTAATATATCATTTCATACTATAAAATCAGAAACGGGACTGAGTGTATAGCTCAGTGGTAAAGTACTTACCCAACTGCATGAAGCTCTGGGTTCAGCATTGGAAAAATCAGAAATGCTGTGGGGTTTGTTTGTTTTGATTTTTTTATTTGGGCTTAAAATTAAGTGTTCTTTAAATAGTAAAGAAGTTATTAAAACAGACTATCATCAAAGTTGAATGATTATGAGTAGGGACACCCCTCATCCTGGGTCCCCCCCAGTCCTATGGAGCACCTATGAATTCTGTAAATGGTATAATGATGGGAATTTGGAAAGAGGATTTCAAGACTGAAATATTTTAACACTAGCCCTGCTGTATAGCTGTATAACTGTTCATAAACTATTTAACTTCTTCGAGCCTTAGTTTCACTATCTGTAAAATGGCAATATCACTTCCTATTTTACAAAAACAAAGAAGGGAAATTATACATACAGTGTATCTAACAGTGACCTGACAAGAAACCATGTAATGAGTGTCAATTAATATCTTCATTACCATCACCACCACTATAGCTGCTGCTATCATTTTTGTTATCATGTTAAGGCTAAGTACAACGTACAACCTTCTGTTGCAATTAGATGCACAAACAAATAACCATCAGTGTTTAAAGAGAGATACAGACAGTACTACAGATGGGTACTGATGAACCTTCTCAATAATGGAACTTGTTAGCTTACACTATCTCTGGCTTCTTTCCATCTAACTAGAGCTACAATGACTAAAATTCCCTGACCACATTATGCTTTCATTGGTCTATCCTTTACACATATATAATAATTTTCATTATTAGGGCTAGTTGTCTACTAGAAAAGTTGCAGCAAATACTGAATTGGTGAATGATAAATCACAATGCTTTTTGAAGAAAAACAGAGTAGTTCCTTTTGGTGCCTTTGACCACATTTTCATCCATTGATAAATGTACTATATAACTTTGTTTTTATGTATTTTTCTGTTTAAACATTTGAATAAGTACACAGTGTTGACTTATTAATATTGAAACACATCATGCCCGAACACTAACATATATATTTTCATTATATGGCATGTATCAGTTTCTTTTCATTTAGGAACCCTAGATAGCACTTTAGCCTATGCCAAGAGACATTTAAATAGTGAAGTAACCATCCAAAAGCTCAAAAACATGAAAAGTGTGGCACTGAATACTTACATAGCATGAAAGACTTGTTTATAGCATGAGACCTAAAACAAGGCAGCTTTTCTCCCAATTAGACCTCAGCTGTAAACACATGTTGGGTGAGTCAAATTTTCCACATGTCAGTGGATAATTACAAAGGCCTCCTAAATATAGATTTTGGAGGTTACAAATAAACTTTAGGGAGTAGGTGAATTGGCAGATACAGAATTCTAAGTTTTGGGGATCAGGTATATTAATGTTTTAATGGAAGCACCAGTCTCTTTCTGCAGAATTCCCCAGGCCAACTCCCATCTGTCCTTCAGGACTCGGCTCAGCACCTCTGGGAAACCTCACCTGAGCCCAGGTCTCATCTGGACCTTCTTCTTATTGTCATCAGGCTGTTTACAATAGTTTTTCCTATCTCCTCCATTTGTCTGTAAGATCCTTGTTGGAAGGAATCACATCATATCATTTGAATTAAAATCTACTAAGGTATGAATGTTTGGGCCCCCTAAAATTTACATGTTGAAACCTAATCTCCAATGTGGTGGCATTAGGGGATAGAGCCTGTGAAGTATGATACGGGAGGACTCCACCCTCATGGATAGGACCAGGTAACCTCATAAAAGAGGTCCAAGGAAGCCTGTTTCCCCTTCTGCTGCAGCAAGACATAGCAAGAAAGCATTGCAAAAAAAGTAGAGTATAATATGAACCTTTACCAGACACCAAATATGCTGGTACCTTGAAGTCAGAATTCCTAGCCTCCAGAAATAGAAGCAATAAACTTCTGTTGTTTACAAGTTACCTAGTCTGAAGTAGTTTGTGTAATAGCATGAAAGGACTAAGGTCTACATCCTAGATCCATAAAAGTAGGTTTAGTATACTTTTGCTGAATCAATGATTTTCAAAGAAAGAGAAGGAGATTTCCTATAATGGTAGAACGGGTGGAATGAGTGTAAAGTCAGAGCTTTCATCAATAAAACAAAAATAAAATTTAAACTACTAAATATTTTTTCAAGGGAAAATTTAATTTTTAAACTAATGGCTTTTTTTCAGACTGCATTATCTTCACCCCACACTGTGATAAAGATGGTTCTTGTTAAGCAATGTATTTTCTTGTTGTGTAAACCATTTTGAATTGCTTTAAAAAATGCTACAAGCCAGGCGTGGTGGCTCACGCCTGTAATCCCAGCACTTGGGAGGCAGGGACAGGAGGACTGCTGAGTTCGAAGCTTGCCTGGGCTACATAGTGAGCTCAGAGCTAGCCCGAACTACAAAGCGAGACCCTGTCTCAAAAAAAAAAAAAAAAAAAAAAACGCTACTAAAAGCATCTTAATTGATAGTTATCTTTAGATATAGAAACAGTTAAATATTAATTGTTTATACCTATTTTTGTTTAAACACCTCTTACTTGAATAGATCATCAGAAATGTGCACCATTAATTTTAGAAAAGCACTAAGAATGCAGAGCCCCCACTGCAAATAGAGAAACTATTGCTTAACTATTGCCTGTCTCTAAGTTCTCCTCAGCAGAAAATTCCTCTGTATCATGCTGGCTACACCAGTAAGTCCCAGCATCTCTGAAGGTCGAGTCTGAAGGGAGAGCACTGTAGTCCAATCATACCATTACAACTCATTACAACTTATACACTATACACCTGCCCAACCAGGTACATTTGCAACCATTCAGAATAGATTCAAGAAAAATTAAATATTTAGGAGTTAATTGAATAGAAGAAGTAAAAGACTTCTACTCTGAAAAAGAAAGTCTAAGAAGACATCAGAAAATAGAAAGTTATCCTCTGTTCCTGGAGAGGCAGAATCAATACTGTCAAAATGGCCATACTATCAAAACTGATATAGTAAAACTTTGCATTGTGAGTAAATTGTACTGTGAGTGTTCTGCAAGACGAGTGAACATTTCTAATAATTTAATTTGACACACAGGTGATGTTGTAATGCTGAACATCACATGATCACAACTAAGCCAATGATCCCTTCTCCTTTGTGGGATTGTGGGTGATCCTTTCCCAACAGCATTCTCATAGGGGGTTATAATCCATCAATTACTTCATGACTAAGTTTTTTATTCTCTCTTTTATGTATTTTTTTTTTTTTATTGAGACAGGGTCTCACTTTGTAGTTCAGGCTGGCCCTGAGCTCACTATGTAGGCCAGGCAAGCCTTGAACTCAGCAATCCTCCTGCCTCTGCTTCCCAAGTGCTGGGATTACAGGCATGAGCCACCACACCCAGCATTGTGGGGTATGGTACTGATTGCTGGTGGGCGTGAGTCACCATGCCCAATATCATATTATTGTATGTGGTTACCAGGATCAAACCAGGGACCTTGTGTTTGCTAGGTAGGCGGTGGAACCACTGAGCTAAATCTCCGGCCCTTTTATGTATTTTTTTGAGACAGTCTCAATACATAGTTTAGGCTGGCCTTGAATCTGCTATGAAGCCCTGGCTGGCCTTGAACTTGAGATGTACCAAGGCATGGTCTTGAACTCATGATCTTTCTGCCTCAGCCTCCAAATGTGCTGCTGGGATTACAGGAGTGAACTTCATGCATCTTTAAAAGCAAAATAAACTAAAAGATAAAATATCATAAGGCATGATACATATTAAGGGTAAGTCACTGTCTTCAGAAGCTTTTATGTCAGGTACATCTAGTGTTTCACTCCATTCTGTTGCTATAACTGAATACTACAGACTGGGCGATTCATAAAGAGCAGAGGTTTATATAGCCCATGGTTATGGAGGCTGAGATGTCTAAGAATGTGGCACCAGCATCTGGTGAAGGCCCTTTATTGTATCACAGTGAAGGACTGCAGTCAGCCCGGTTTTCTCTTCCTGTTCTCATAACGCCATCCAGAGGGCCCATCTTTATAGTTTGATTCTAATTACCTCCTAAAGGCTCCACCTCCAACTTCCATTAACATATGAATCTGGGAATTAAATTTCCAACACGTGAAATTTTGGGGCTCACATTCAACCACAGAATACAGATATATACATGTTTACTGGATAATTTTAAAATATTCTTTACTGGGCTGGAGGGTTAGCTTAGTGGTTCTGGCGCCTGCCTCGCAAGCACAAGGTCCTGAGTTCGATCCCTGGTAACCACATACAATGCTGGGCGTGGAGACTCACACCCACCAGCCATCAATACCACATACCACAGTGCTGGGTGTGGTGGCTCACGTCTGTAATCCCAGCACTCGGGAGGCAGAGACAGGAGGATTGCTGAGTTCAAGGCTTGCCTGGACTACATAGTGAGCTCAGGTCCAGCCTGAACTACAAGTGAGACCCTGTCTCAAAAAAAAAAAAAAAAAAAAAATTCTTTACTGTGGGTTCCACACAAAAGTTGGAAGCCAGTTCCCCAGGGCATTGATCTTTGGTCTTAATTATTGAGTTGCTTCATTCCCAAACCATTACTGAAAGATCTAGCTTCTGAAATATTTGTAAGTCCTTTCTTCTAGCAGAGTGGTCTCTCTCACTGTGTCATTCTGAACTTTGTACACTCTACTATAAGGAAAAGAATACCTTCTTAGTCCCAACAAAAGCAATGTCCCCATTCTTAAGCACTTTGCATATCTTTTGTTCCTTTGGTACTTGAGTTTTCTTTTTCAGTGACTATATCTTTCCTAACTGCACAAAAAATGAGTACAGAGGCTGGGGATTTAGTTCAAGTGATGCTGCGCCAACCTTGGACGCACAAGGGGCCGAGTTTGACCCCTGGTACTGTAAACACACACACACACACACACACACACACACACACACACACACAATGAGTACAGGGTAACTATGGTCTCTTGTACATATAAGACACTTTGTCAGAATCCTTAGAATAAAGTCTTTTTTCTCTGGCAGATTCTTTTGTAAGAATGCCTACTGAGCTCTGGCCAATTTTGGAACTAGAAAATTTTATGCTTTTAACTTGCTAACTTGGTCAAGGTAATTAACTCTCTCACCTGCTCCTAAGCTATTCTTGAATAAATACTATTAGTTACTGATGGTTTACACATTTGTTTTAGCATAGTTTATAGCTATGCTATACCATTGTGTAAGACTGCACCTATAAGTTTGTAAACTGCATTAAACATAATAAAGGTTTCACTGTTTAATGAAAATGGCTTATTGATTTTTCTTGGGGGCTAGATAATACTCTTATTTGATACCTGTAATGTGCCATAGGAAACACTAACTCTAGAATTTCCAACTCTCTACACCGCTTTAACTTGGTAGAACTCTGTTCATTTGCAGAAAGGGTTAACACTGTAAATGTTTGGTAAGAGTATAACTATTATGGATTTTTTTTTTTTTTTGAGACAGAGTCTCACTTTGTAGTTCAGGCTGGCACTGAGCTCTCTATGTAGCCAGGTAAGCCTCGAACTCGCAGCAATCCTCATGGTTCTTCCTCCTGAATGCTGGGATTACAGGTGTGAACCACCATGCCTGCCACTGTGGTGTGTGGTAGATTGCTGGTGAGCGTGAGACTGGCATTGTGGTTTGTGGGTACCGAGGATTGAACTTGAGACCTTGCACTTGCAAGGCAGATGCCAGAACCACTGAGCTAAATCCCCAGCCCCAACTATTATGGATTTTAACATGTTGGGATTATAGTATGCAAAATCCCAATTTAAAAAGCAAAACATTCTAAAGTAAATTCCCTATACCTACAAATTCAAACTAAAAAGCAATTAAAACAAATAATCATAACTTATAAGACATCAAAAAGAAATTGTACTTTTTCTACCTGCTTATTCATTTCTGTGATGTTGATCCAGATTTTGTTTAAGCCCTGGTCTCCAGATTCAATCTTCTCAAGTTGCTTCTGTTTGCTGAGAAGTTCTTCATTAAGTTTGGGGATTTCCTGGAATGAGCTTTTCTGATTAGATTCCACTAAAAGCAAACACAAGAAAAATCATAAACACACACAAAGTTCCCTCATGATCCCAAGAAAAAAAATGACAATATAGTAAGAAAAGTTAATCTTGGGATGATAACAAAATGTATACTTATAAATTGTATCATTCTTTTACTTATATAAATATGCATCATTTAACACTGAACTATTTTAACTATCATATTCTGGTACTGCAACCTTCAAGTTAAGTGACTAAAACTTTTAACAAAGAACACCAGCAGGACTTGAATTTCAGCTCTATAACTTACTATGATTTTTGAGCAAATTATTCAAATTCTTTGAACTCACTTTCCTCATCTATGATATGATTATTAGAATATTTGTAGATCATTTAATGCAGCTGGCTAGACAGTCAGTAAGGGATAAATACTGAACTGCTTAATTAAGGAACTTTTAAATGAAGATTTATAAACTTACTTCATTAATGGTCAAGTGACATTATGAGTTTTATTTCCAAAGCTAAAAACTATTTTTTCTATCTTATATGGATCAACTATAAGGGATCTTATAACCTTCAAATACTATTATGAGGAGTAAGATTTTTAATCTTTTCCCAAAAAAAATGTTTTCAAAAATTTAAAAACCAACCCCAGGTCCAAGATGAAATAGAAGATAAAGGAGATGCTAGTGAAATGCAGGGTGACATTGGGACTTTTCTATGGGAAACAATACTTCTTGAATGGTTTAGATTTGCCAGCCTGAAGGCAGAGACCTGGGAGAGTGCTTTCTCTTTTTTCTTTAAAAATCATTTTTCCTTTTAATGGAAAATAAAATATTGATAATGGCTGGTCCTCCAGAATAAAACCTGCATCATTTTTTATAAAAAGTCAGACACTACCTGATTAATTACTATATGCTTCCTTTAAAACCAAAAACTGGCATAAAGGACCAATATAAAGCAATTTACTAAAATATAAGCTCCAAAATTTGGTTTTATTTATTTCTATATGGTCTGCATTTAGAATACATCTAGCACATTTTAGGCATTCAATAAATATTTATCACCTGAATAAATCTTTGGTTACCTCCTAACCATATTTCTTATCACTGAATATGCTTCTTCAATCTAACAAAGAAAGCTCAGCAAATAAACCTAGGTAAAGAAATATACTTAACAACAACAACATACAAAATAACCCCACAAAAAATTCAAGGTGGTGAATTTTCGAGCCCACTAAATGAAAATCAGAGTAATTAAAGTTAGATATTTTGTTCATTAAAAAAATATTTGCCAAAGGATTTTATTATAAATAAATAGGCTTTCCTAAGTGCTTTTAATGTAGCACATGATTTACACATTGTTTGCAGGAATATATCCATCTCAGACAGTGAGAACATTTTACCACTCAGTCTAAACTAATGCAGCTTTTAGGCATGTCACTGAATTTCTTACAGTTTCAGCTGGATTGTAAAGAAAGATCCATCCAACACCTGGAGGACACACTAATGAGTGAAATCAATAGATCACAGATAGGCAAATACCAGATCTTCTCATTGATATGAGCACCTGTAGATGCAAATGAGCTCTAGAAAGTATGACAGTCTTTGTAGAATGGGAAATTTCCAAAGGAAACTTGGTGTGGGGATGTAATGAGGGGAAGGAATAAATATGATTCTGAAAGAAAATAAAAGAGCATATACATAGGGGTGGGGAGGTGTGGATGGGTGGGGATATGGGTAAAAATGAGAATTGACTGTGTCATATATTGGTACAAATTCCCCAATGTTATGTGTGATTGTGAGATGTATATAAATTATACCAATAAAGAATTCAATTTAAAAAAAAAGATCCATCCTATGAGTGTGCTTCAACTCAGGTTGTCACATATCCCAAGGGGTCTGTCCCCTTCCTGAAGTTTATATGCATTAAGGAGCAGGTACAAGTGGAAGAGGAAATAGGACAAACATACAAATAACCTGAGCTATAATAATTAACTAGTAACTATAAAAGCTGACAGGCCCTAAAAACACTCTGCACCTGAGTAATGTATGAACCAAGAGGGGATCATAATTGTTACATGATTTGGGCTTTTTTAGGAGAGTCAAGTCCAAGTACTTTTATGAAATGAGAGGAAGTGTATAGAACAAACAATTTATGACTGCTAATGAACGTTTTCCAACGTGGAAAGCAGTTCATTTAAAACTTCACATTTAAAACTTAGGATAAGG
>PVIC010028860.1:0-22932 GCA_004025085.1 Thryonomys swinderianus
TTTGTAGTTCAGGCTGGCCCTGAGCTCACTATGGTGCCCAGGCAAGCCGCTGCGAACTCAGCAATCCTCCTGTCTCTGCCTCCCGAGTGCTGGGATTACAGGTATGAGCCACCACGTCCGGCATTGTGGTATGCGGTGTTGATTGTTGGTGGGCGTGTTGGTGGGGATCGAACTCAGGACCTTGAGCTTGCGAGGCAGGCGCCGGAACCACTGAGCTAACCCTCTGGCCCAACATAATGTATCTTGACTCTTATTTTTTTCTCCTTCTCCTTGCCCTTTCTTCAATCCCCAACTCTAAATTCATAAGCTTCATTTCCATTTACATGTTGTGAAGTAAGTCAAATCCAAAAAAGATAAACACCACAATATCATTCATGTGGAGTCTAGCAACACCAAAGGCATAGAAGCAGAGAGTAGAATGGTGGCTACCAGGGCCTAGGGCGGAGTTGAATGGATATACCTGGAGAGATGTTGAGTTGGACAAATAATGCAAGTTTCAATTCAATAAGAGGAATAAGTTGAAGAGATCTCTTGCTCACTAGACTGAGCAGAGTTAATAACAATGTAGTATTACTTCAAAAATGCTAACAGTACCCATTTTAAGTACTCTTGCCACAAATAAACAATAAATCCATGATGTAATGCAAACATTAGTTAGCACGATGCAGCCATTCCACAATGTACTTATGCTTTTAAACATATGTACATTTTCAAGGGGTACATGTCATAAATATCCATAATTACTTGTGTACCAGTTTAAATAAATTAATACATAGGTAGGGATAAAGTATTGATACATATTACCTAAATAACATGAACTTTGAACCAGGCACCAAAGGTCAATACTGGATGACTCCATTTACATGAAACAGTAAGAATGTGCCTATTCCATGGAGCACAGAAATATTAATGTCTTTAAATGTTCTGAAATTAGTAATGAAAGCTGTACAAATCTTTGCATATACTAAAAACCACTGAATTGAACTTTTTTTTTTTTTGAGACAGGGTCTCACTTTGTAGTTCAGGTTGGCCCTGAGCTCACTATGTAGCCCAGGCAAGCCTCCAACTCAGCAATCCTCCTGTCTCTGCCTCTTGAGTGCTGGCATTAGAGGCGTAAGCCACCATGCCTGGCACTGTGGTATGTGATATTGATTGCTGGTGGGCGTGAGTCACCACATCCAGAATTATATGTGGTTATCAGGATCAAACTCAGGGCCTTGCACTTGCGAGGCAGGCGCTGGAACCACTGAGCTAAATCTCCGGCCCTGAATTGAACATTTTTAAAAGGTAAATCATATGGTAGGTGAATTATATCTCAGCGAAGCTGTTATTTTTTTAAAGGAAGTCTAAAAAACAAAGCACAGCTGGCTCTCTGTATCAGTGAGTTCTGTTTAAGGAGATTGAATCAACTACAAGTTCTACAATCTCTGCCAAAAAGATCTATCTAAAAATTTATACTCAACATATATAAACTTTTTCTTGTGCTTCCCTAAAGGATATAATATAGTAATTGCATAGCATTTACATAGTATTAGGTATCACATGTAATCTAGAGGTGTTTTAAAGGATATGTACACATTATGCCCAAACACTACATTATTTTTTACAAAGGACGGAAGCATTTGAAGATTTGGTGTTTGTGGTCTGATACCAATCTGGAGCCAGTCCCCTATGGATGCAGTGCAGTGTAGAAACTGTGGAAACAGAGGGCAGACTGTGTCTTTAGAAGCCATTTGCTTGGATTCTTTTCCTAAAAGTCACCCAGATTCTCCTTATGATCAGGTAAGCTCAGAGAGTTATGTGTTTACACTGGAATAGAAAGATCAAAAGTACATCTCCTGTAAGTAGCCAAATGATCTCCAAAGAGGATATCCACCCCACTTGATGGGCAAAGGGTAGTTTCTTTAACAAATTGTGCTGGAAAAGAAATGGATATCAAGATGTAAAAAATAACATTAGATCACTATCTTGTATTAAATACATAAATCGCCTTAAAATTGATTGAGGACCTAGAACTATAAAATCCTAGAATAAAACAAGGGAAAATTTCATGACATTAGATTTGGCAATGATACCACCTCAAAAGCAGAGGCAGCAAAAGCAAAAACAGACAAGTGGGACTACACCAAATGTTAAAAACTTACCTCATTAGAAGAAAAACAACAATGAAAAAACAACAAATAGAATGGGAGGCAATATTTACAAGTTATATATCTATAAGGGGCTAATATTCAGAACATATACAAAAGATTCTTACAACTCAGTAAATAGTCAATCCAATTTTTAAAAATGGGCAAAGAACTTGAAAAGATATTTGTCTAAATATGATATACAAGTGGCCAAAAAGCATATGAGAAAATGTTCAATAACACTAACTATACACAAGTGATATAATGTGTTAAGAAGTACACCTGGATGCTATAGGCTGAATCAAGCAGCATTCTCCAAATTCATATGTTAAAGTGTTAACCCCAGGAGCTTAGAAAGTATCTAACAATCCCTAACCCAGTGGTGACAAACCTATGGCACCCATGTTATAGTGTTTTTCTTTCAATACAAAAGTTGTTAATGATTGAGTTACTTTTTCTAAACTAAAACCTCAGTATTAAGGTTTAATTGTAGTATGGGTACCTTGTATTAAATAAGTGTGTTTTGCATTGCAGTTTGAGTACTTGGTCTCTAAAAGGTTTGCCATCACTGCCCTAAATCAATAAAATTGGTATCATTTAAAAAGAGGAAATTGGACATTGATATATATATATACAGACATAAGACCATGTGAAGGCCATGGGAGAAGTCAGCATCTATAAGCTAACAGGAAACTTGGTCAGAAAAAACGAATTCTGTCAATAGCTTGATCTCAGACTTCAAACCTCTAGAATGAAGAGGAAATACGTTTCTATTGCTGAAGCCACTCAATTTGTGGTACTCTGTATAAGTTTTAGCAAATTAACGTACCGAGTAAAAGGTCTATCAGCATGCTCCATACTATACTGTGATTTATCTAAAAAATTTTAATTGTTTCCAAATAGCTACACCAACAACAAAAGTAAATTGCTACTGAAATACCTTCTGCACACTAAACACTGTAGAGGAACTGGTAACAAAAAAGGAAAGACAAAATTTCCTGAGTTCCTACCTTCAAGGAGATCAGACCTGCATTAGCTGGTTCTCTAGTGTTTTCATCTCTTCAATGTAAGTTCCCTGAGGGCAATAAGTGGTGAATTTAAAAGAAAAAAAGAGATAACAGAACATCAGAATTGCTTCAGTAGACTGGCTCTCCGGTGCCCATCTCCAGCTCAAAACACAGTTCATTTCTAATGACAAGTGGTTACTAAATGCACAAGAATAGAGAAAGCATTCACTGCAAAGAGTTCGTTGTACTCAGATCAACAAAATGCTTTTTCTATGGGTTGCCTGACAGAACATGGACAATACTTTGTTACAGAAAATGAGTCCATGTAATAAAAAGTTGTAATGAGATTTAAATCATGCTTTCTTTTTAATAAACATTCTTCAGAGTTCATTATGTATTTCCCTTACATTTACATTCATAGTACTTGCTCAGGAGTTGCATGATGGTTCTGAGCCTTTTCTAGAGGAAATCTAACTTTAATTTCTTCAGCTTTTCCAACTCCCTGTCCTCAGCAGTGGCAAATTCACTGCAGCCTTGAAACTGCCAAGGCAGAAATGCTTAATACCAAAGAAGACCTGATGAAGCCTGTCCTGCACTCCAGACTGAGCTCCTGACTCTGCATTCCCCGTAAGCCCTCTTCTCCCAAGGTCACAGACTTCTCAGAGAAATGCCATAACATCCCACACAGCAGAAACTTTGAGAGTCTCTCCAAATCTGTGGCTTTGGTAAGCTTCAAAATGGTTAAGTGAAATGAGGGAAGGCTTGTGTGGAACTACAAAGATCATTACCCAGGTGATGCTAATCAGTACCACAGCAGAAGCAGGAAGAACACCAAGTTCTCTGCACCATTTGGGGCCTTCACTGCCACCTCCTTACTGCTTACTGGCATGCTGGTGGGTGATGGTGAGTTACAAAGGAAAAATAGGCAAAACTGGTCCAGTGATGGTAGACAGTGTTAAAGAAAACTCCATTTTCCTGAAAAGGGTAAATTTATCAGGATTTTCAAATCAAAACAGGATATAACAAATTAACAAACTCAAAAGAATACACACACATATACAAGATGCTGGGAAAATACACACATGAGAGTGAATTGTCCTACTCTTAGGAGCATAAGAGTGAGGTGAATCAGTTATATAGACTTTGATCAGAGAGACAAAACCGGACAGACCATGCACCACCGCAGACTCAGCATGTCATAAGGAAATGAATCCAGGATGTGACATCTTATGGTGTCCCTACTTCCACCATAAGGGCAGGCCTGGAGAAGAGTCTGGGCTTAATAAATGATGAGATGCACAGGGGAGGGTTTGTATTATCAGTAAGTGGACTTGAAATGGACTTTAATTCCTACAGGACAATAGCCTGACTCAATTCTAATAAACCTAAATAAATAAATCCTCCAGATACACATGGCCTCAATCATTTCCTTCACATATTACTGAAGTGAAGCAATACTGAAAGTATAAGGATAAGTGCTCTATTTTATTAGCTAGCTATGTGTTTGTCTAGATATGTTGGATTATTTAAAAAGAAATTGTTCTTCTACATAAAGACTCAATGTTCATGCTGAATCAATCAAGTGACTTAGTAAAGAAAGATCTGTAAGAAATTAATGCAGGACCAACAAAATAAGGTTACAATAAAAAATAATGGTGCTGTTTGTAAGGAAATTGTATCCCAAGTGAAATATAAGCTAGAGCTATTGGCTTTACTGTCACAAAGATGTGAGTAGTTTGTTTATACATACTTTAGGAATGGAGTTGTCTTCAAGGAGAGGTCATTCAAGGGCTTCCCAATCTGGCACGTTTCCCTCCTTCTCAATTTAACTCTCAGCTAAATCCAAACCAGGGTGCAGACCACTTTGTGTCACTGGAAATCCCTTCTTCATTCCCTGCTACTTCTACTTATTTCCCCAGGCCCACAATGACTCTAACAGCTGCCCCTTTTCTGACTGTTCCAACCCACAACACTCCACCTCTCTTCTAAACATCTAATGCATGGATATCTTCTTGTACAGCTTGCTTGGCAATTAGCACTGTCTTTGTTTCATATGCTTTACCACTCTGAGTGTTATCTTCCGTAGGGTAAGGATCACACCTTGTATCCTCACAGGTAACAAACAGATGCCCTGACTGAACGTTTATAAGTTTATGCTACTTCTAAATGCCCTTAATTTGTTCTTTAGGTATCAGCAAATTTTACTGTCAAACTTTACTGTCAAATTTTACTGTCAAACAGCAAATTTTTACTGTCAAACCTTGAGGCCCCTTCCTCCCCGGCTCCCCATTTCAAACCTTTGATCAGCTTTCTGCTGCACTTAAGTATAAATACATACTCCTTAACTACCCTGGATGATCTGTCTTTTAACCTCAACTTCATCTGTCCAAACCACAGTCTCCCTCCCAGTCATAACTGCTTTCTTACAACTCCCACACATGCTGAGTTTCCCTACCTTGAGCTCCTTGCCTTTCCTGTTCCACCACCTCTCTGAGGTGGTGTCTCTTCTACTCCCTCCCCACAAACCAACATATACAACTCATAAGTCATAGCTATACCTCTTCCCTGGTCCTGTCTCAGCTAATCCCTCCCCCCTGAGATGCCTTCCTTAAACATTTCCACAGGATTCACCATCTTAGCACCTTGTGTTTCCTTCACAGCATTTTGGGTTTTTTTTTTTCACAGCTTTTAATCATTTTGTTTCAGACCTATTGGCCCTTATCATCCTCACAAAACAAAGTTCTCTGAAAGTAAAATCCATATTTTGCATAAAAACTAGGTACACTGTCAAGTAATTATGTATTGAGTTAATTAAGAAATCTATAACTGAATACATTTCAAAATGTGTTCTAAATTATTTTTCATTGATTTTATTGGTACATTTTATATACAATAACATTCAACTTGAGAATTTGTGTCTATACATGACACATCTTGATTCTCATTTTTCCCATTCCTCTGCCCACCCTATAATATCATCTCCATGTACATAAACTTTTTCCTTTTCTTTAACCATCAAAATTTTTCTTTCCTTTCTTTTTTTTTAATTGAATTCTTTATTGGTACAATTTATATACATCTCAAAATCACATATAACATTGGGAAATTTGTACCAGTATATGCCACAAGTTAATTCTCATTTTTACCCATATCCCTACCCACTCCCCCCTCTTCCCCCCTTATACATGCTCTTTTATTTTCTTTCTGTATTTTCTTTCCTTTCTTTACATTCCCCTACCTGCCCTTTCTCTTTTGAAAATTTTCTTCCCATCTCAAAATATCTATCATACATTTTGTCTTTCATTTACACCTTCAGTTTCTCATACTAGGGAAAAGGTACGGTATAAATTCCTTTCAATATTTTGAGAAATTATATATAATGATGGATACATGATGATATGACATACATACACTGTGTGGAATGAAGCAAGCTAACACACCCCTCACATTAAATACTTATCCATTCTTCCTAACTTCAGCTTTTCACCTGTTGAACAGCAACTCCATATTCCTCATTCTTTCTACTCCCTTGTAATCACCATTATTCTCTCCACTTGTAAGACTTCTGTTTTAGATTCACCATATAAACACTCCATATAGTGTTTATCTGCATCTTATGTCACTAGGCGTCATGTCCTTTAAATTCACCCATGTTGCTGCAAACACTAGAATTTCCTTTTCATAATCAGATCATATTCCACTGTGTAGTACTTTCTATATTCATGTGTTAATGGACACTGATGTTGGTTTTCTATCTTGGCTGTTAAAAAGAATGTAGCAATGAATATGTATGTGCAGATATATTTTCAACACACTGTTTTCATATACTTAGTATAGTAAGATGTGGGATTACTGGATCACATGGTAGTTCTATTTTTAGTTGTTGAGGAACTTCCATTTAGTTTTCCACTAATGGCTGTACTAATAATCTACAGTTCCACCAGTAATGTGCAAGGGTTCCCTTTGCTCTACATCCTTGCTGGTACTTCTTTCATCTTTTTGATAATAGCCTTTCTATTGTGAGTCACATATTTCATTGTTGTTTTTATTTCTATTTCCCTAATGATTAGTTGTGTTGAGCAGTTTTTCTTATCTGCTGCCTTTCATGAGTCTTTTGAAAAACCACTATCCAACTCAAATGTTTTTACATATCAACATTTTATCAGATGTATTGTGTGAAGTATTTTCTCTTAGTCTATATATTGTCTCTTCACTCTGCTGTTTCCTTTACTGTGCACAGCTTTTTAGTTTGGGAAGCTATTGGTCTATTTTGGCTTTTGTTTTCCAAACTTTGAGGTTAAATCAAAGAAGAAAAACCATTGTCCAGGCCAATGTTGAACAGTTTTTTCATCTAAGCTGGCTTCTACTACTTTTAAAGTCTCAGGTCTTAGTCTAATGTATTTTGAGCTACTACTATTTGAAAATCTTGTAAGATAAAAATCTTAATTTTATCATGAAGCTGTCCAACTTTCCCAGCGCCCTTTACTAAAATGATGGTCCTTTTTCCACCATAAGTTCTTGTCATATTTGTGAAAAATCAATTGAATACAAATAAATAGGTTCATTTCTGGACTCTAGTTTGTTCCACTGGATACTGCTTTTATTCTTTATGCCAGTGACATATTTTGATTACTATACTTTTGTGGTATATTTTAAAGCCAGACAACATAATGCTTTCAGTTTTGTTCCCTTTGCTCAAGATTGCTTGGCTGTGTGTACAGTTCTATACAAACTTTAGAATGTCTGTTTCTGTAAAAATTGACAGTGATTTATCTGTTGGTCAACTGTGAAAACTGTAATGGAGGATATGTGAGAACACGTCCCACATCTTCAATCCAAGCAAGTGGTAGCAGATGAACATATAGAGAGATGAAGGGAGCAAAATACAGTTACTCTTTGGACAAACATCATGAAGAAAGACTTTAGAGATAAAAAGAGGAGTTGCCAAGATGGGAAGAACAGGAAATTCACTTCTGTTGCCAGGACTTCTGACCTGGCAGTACCTTTGTAAAAAATCCACTAGTCATCCACCACATGGGTGAATGTTAAAAAAATTAGATAATATCAAGCATGATGGGAATGTGAAACACAAAGTGTCCAAATACACTAGTAGAAATGTAAGATGGTATGACCATTTTAGAAAAAAATTTGGCATTATCTAGTAAAGCTAAATATATGTAATCTTTATGACACAATAATCTGATAATTATAGTTCCTAGAAAAGTGTCTTATGTGTACTTATAGAAGACATATACAAAGGAGACATGTACTAAGAAACATAATAAAATTATTAGCACCATGATTGCTAAAATGGTATTCATAAATAATATACATTTACATACACAAAAATGAATGAACTAGAAGTACAAATTTCAACATGGATAAGTCTCAAACAATGATGAATACAAGAGCAAAGGTCAGAAAAGAATGTGCACACTGTTTCATTTTTACTTAAGGATATGTAAGTAAATTTTAAAAACTTAAAAATAGTAAAGCATATCTGCAAATTTTTGCATAGTAGATACACCCAGTAGGAAAAAGGAAAAGGAATGCAATTTGAAAAGGGCATGTTGAGGGCTTCAAAGGAAGTGGTAATTTTTTTGTTGTTGTTTTTAAGCTAGGCAGAAGCTACATTATAATTACTCTTCTATGCATGATTCACTAACTCTTTAAAGATTAGCAAACATTGATCAAATAACGTAAGAGGGAATATAAGTGGTTTTTCATACTAAGGACACTGTGTAAAGGAAGAGAGTTCTTCAAAATGGCTAAGTCTCCAAACTTCACAAGGATGCCCCCTCAAAAACAAGAATATCAGCCCCTACAATCTGTAATTTTCAGTTTCATTGTAAAACTCTATTCTTACTACTTTTTCTCTTTTGTCCTTCCTTTCACCCTTAAATTTTAATTTGTTACATTTTATGCATTTCTACAAACTATCTTAAATCCTTTCTAGAACAAACACCAGTATAAAATAAGTTAAGTATACATCACAAAGTAAAACAAAACAAATTGAAGAGATCATATCCTAACCAGGCACCTAAAACATTAAAGAGGCTTGACCCAGATGGCAGTAGGAATGAATTTGGTGGCTCTTTCTATACACCACTGATTAAATCTCAAGCTTTGTGAAAATATTTTACAGAAAAGATGAGTTTAAGAAAATCAGTGGGAATCTTGTGGGGAAGGTCATTTCAGGCTGCCAAAAATAGTAAAATATTGGAATGTAAATATTCATGAAGCTGTTACAGTTTATATTTAAATGTTCCTTAGAAGTCTCATGTGCTCATAACCAGGCTTTTGAAAGGTAATCAGATCACAGGCATCCTATATTTACTTGTGAATCAGTCCACCAATGAATTTATTGCTAAATGTGTTGGGAAGAGGCTGCTCATTGGGGATATAGCCTGCTTCTTCTTACTCTCTCTGCTTCTTTTCCATCATGTCATGAGCAGCACTCTCCACATGCTCTTCTGCCATGCTGTCCTGCCTTGAAGCCAGCAACGATGGACTGAAATGTGAGCCAAAATAAACTTTTCCATGGAGTTGTGGGTGTCATATATAGTGAATCAGTGGCAACAAGAACATGAATAAGACACTAATGAAGCAAAGAAAAGGGGAACTTTACATAGCTTTTCTGGGTGTTTTGAATCCTTACAATGACCTTAAAAAATACACTTACTTATTACAGAAGAACCTCCAGGACAGTCTTTTTTTTTTTTTTTTTTGAGACAGGGTCTCGCTTTGTAGTTCAGGCTGGCCCTGAGCTCACTATGTAGCTCAGGCTAGCCAAGAATTCAGCAATCCTCCTGCCTCTGCCTCCTGAGTACTGGGATTAAAGGCGTGAGCCACACCTGGCAGAACAGTCTATTTTTTTGCCACGCATCAATAACTCCACAATTACATGAAAAACTCTGAAGTATGCTCCCACTCACTTTAAGCCTTGAGAACAGTGAAACTGTAAAAATAGGTTTCTGTTAGTATTGTAATTGGCATTTTGAAGTGAAAATAAAGATGGACCTGTCAGAAATAAAACAATTTGTTGAAAACAAAGCTAACAATTAAAAAGAAAACAATTAAATGTAGCCCATAAGCTTTAATTAAGGAACATGTACCCTATGTTGAGGTCCTTTTATCTCTTTCAGTAAGAAAAAGCCTGTTTCTGGAGCATGAAAAATTGAGTGTCTTCTATACCAACTAGAATTACAGTAATAGACAGAGATCAGGTTTAAACCACCCAAAGCAGCTAAAATGCCACATTCTCTTTCCAGAGTACTTTGATTTTATGATTTCCTGAGAAAAATGTGGTTGTTTCCTCTAGAAGGCAAAACATTAAAAACTGACAAAATGAAAATATGTTTACAATAAAATCCCCTTACCTACCATTGTGGAGAAGTACACCATTCTGGCTAACTGAAACTGGAGCCAACCATGAATCAGGGGTCTCCCTGTGGACCACTATGTAAGGGTGTATTTACATGTCTATATCTGTATCTCCTTATACAAAAGCATAACTTAGAGAAACCAAGTAATTATAAGAGAAAATGCAGGAATAAATACAGTGACAATTTAATTCTTATATATATCCATACTTGAGGATCACATCATTGCAGTTTTGTCATTGAGGATACCCTGAAGTGTGAGACCATTTCCCTAAAGTCACTGTGTAAGACAAAGGCTTGGCCCTGACTTCTAGAAATTAACACTTGGAAAGGATCTGATTTCCCTTTGCGGTCTTAGGACTTTCAGGTCTTCCAAGAGACTACACAATAATCATGACTATTTCACAGGTGGGAGAAACTGTGAGTACAGTTCTAGTTGGAAAAAACTCCTGTAAGCTGACTTTCTCTATGTTTTTTACATGATCCCACAGGACAGTCTTCTTGTAAAAAGTAAGGAGGATCTCTCAGAAAATGATTTCATCAACACTACTTCGACTTCACTCCATTTCTGACACTTCTGCTGCATGCTGGAATTGTCTATAAAACTTGTTTCTTTATTTAACCACAGCACAGATTCACATTTACTCCTTTTTTCACTTTGTTCTGAAAATTATGTTCATATCTGTGAGGTTCCCTTACACACACAGTGGATGTTTAAAAGTGAATGGTTTCAACAACTCAATGTTTCATAAAGTGACATTTCTGTATATGTCTCTGTGAAAGAAGCAAGATTCTGGAAAGAATAATTAAATCCTGAATCTCTCCTTTTTAATTTTTTGTTTGTTTGAGATAGGGCCTCACTGTGTAGTTCCAACTGGTATTGAACTCACTATGTAGTCTAGGTTGGCCTCAAACTCATGGCAATCCTCCTGCCTCAGCCTCCCAAGTACTGGGATTTACAGGCGTGTGCCACCATTCCCAGTTTGAGTATCTTTGTTTATAAGAGCATTTTGAGTCAATAAACTACAATGAAGAAAATAAAGACAGTGGCCTCTGTCCACAAGGAGCCAGTAAGGACTTCTGAGTTTTATATCCAGTGCTCACAAAGAGTGAAACACAAATTAATTTCTCCCAGGTTGACTACCTACAGATCATTTTATGTTTAGTTTCCTTCTGCTTGTACTATTGAATGTCTTCTAGATTGAGCAGAAGATGGAACTCAATGTATTTTAGGTTGGCAGAAGTGGTCTGGTTTTAGACCTAATACCTTTCCACAGACAATACCATGAGATGTGATAGTGAACCTTTTAGCAAATGAATGGCCAAACTGTAACCCAGAGCCCACTAATTTATCACAAAGAGCCAATACTGCAATTAAACCTGAATTTGAGGCTAGAAAAAACTCATACAATGACATCTTTTGTTGTAGAAGAAAAATGCAGTAACACGTGCCACAGGTTGGCCACCACATCCTACAGTTTACCATCATGCATGCTCTGCTCTCATACTGGCATTTATTATAGCTTTCATCTGCCCAGACACAAGAAATACAGATGCGTAAGTGAGAAGTAAAATACCACAACATAGGGGCTGGAGGTTTAGCTTAGTGGTTCTGGCGCCTGCCTCACAAGCGCAAGGTCCTGAGTTCAATCCCCAGTAACCACATACAATGCTGGGCATGGAGACTCACACCCACCAGCCATCAATACCACATACCACAGTGCCAGGCATGATGGCTCACGCCTGTAATCCCAGCACTCGGGAGGCAGAGACAGGAGGATTGCTGAGTTCGAGGCTTGCCTGGGCTCCATAGTGAGCTCAGAGCCAGCCTGAACTACAAAGTGAGACCCTGTCTCAAAAAAAAAAAAAAATACCATGATACAAAGAAAGTCTCTCTATCAAGCAAGAGTAATCAGCACAAGGAGAGTTAGCTCAGTGGTTCTGGCGCCTGCCTCACAAGCACGAGGTCCTGAGTTTGATTCCCAGTAACCACATACAATGCTGGGCATGGCGACTCACACCCACCAGCAATCAATACCAATCAATACCACATACCACAGTGCCGGGTGTGGTGGCTCATGCCTGTAATCCCAGCACTCAGGAGGCAGAGACAGGAGGATTGCTGAGTTTGAGGCCTGCCTGGGCTAAAAAGTGAGCTCAGAGCCAGCCTGAACTCCAAAGCGAGACCCTATCTCAAAAACAAACAAACAAACAAATATGGCATAGTCAAAGGGGATGCTCTCTCTGTAGTGAGATACTTGATGTGATGTGATCCGTACAGTTGCAGAAAGCAGCAGAGCTTTCTATGTCCTCTGCTCCTCTTTACAATTCTCTGGGCAAGGTGAGGATGAGCTATGAGTGCTCAGAATTAAGACAGCTCTTCCCCTGGCTGGTTTACACTCTGTAAAAGACAACCCTTCAGGTAAAGTCCAGCTGGAGAGCCCAAACCATGAGTGCTGCCTTTCCTTATCCTACTATCTAAATTCACAGCCTTTGGAATACTTGGACTAAGCTCACTATACCTTTCATCCCCGTCAACAACAGACACAGGGAAAAGGACTACCAGGCTGTACTCTCTGAACCCTTCAGGTAGGCATCAGCAAGATCCCACATGCCTGTAATGGTGGACCTATAGGCATACACACAGCAGTAGGAGGTTGTTATCACTGAAAGCTCTGAAAGGTTCGCCATCAAAGCCCTGTGCCCTTAGCTGCCTCTCTGAATGCTCTGTCCACTTTTCTATCTGAATCCTGGATCTTCTCTGAGGACACTGCTCACTGTTCCCACTCTGCCCAATTAAGTGGTGACTGTTTTCTCCCTACATTCCCTGAACTTTGGGGCTTAGGAATGGAGTGGGTGACTTTATTGCTTTTTGGTACATTTAGACCATTTTTCCACCTATCCTCTTATGTAAAATTCTGAGGTTTAAACATGCAAATCAGCCTATATTTTCCACTCCCCCTCCTCATGGGAAGACCTGAGGCCTGGCTCCTTGTCACTTTTTACACCTCTCAAACCATGAGTATAACTGAGTTCAGTATCCACTCAGATCATCTTTTTATCCTATGGCTTCTCAGTCCTTGGCCTCAACCTCAATTCCAAGGTCACATGACAATCTTTAACTCAAATTTTCCCTTGTTATTCCCCAGCTGCCACTTCTGTTAGTTCTCTGCCTCTCATAGCTCACCTTCAGAAAATCTCTGACCCAGTGAGACCCGTGACCCACAAGTTACCATTTTCCAGAGTCCCTCATCTTCCTATCAGGCCTCATTTCTTCAGTCACTGTTGTAGGGAACAGAGGAAAGGAATGTAACTAGAATCTTGGAAAGTTCTAGTCTCCTGTGAGTCCAACAGTGCAAGGCTAAAGAATTAATAAATAGGCAGAAATGAGACTGAGAGAAGAAGCTGAGCTTGGGCCTGATCCATGCTACCCTGGGTAACAAAGATGGCAGACCAGAGCTTGCCACACCTTTTATTCAGTACCTCCTGAGCCAGCAATGTTACAGGTCACTGGAGAGCAGTAGTTTTGATACATCAGAAGTAACAAATGTAACTGGCCACTTAAGGCTGGTATCTCAGGACTAAAAAATATAATAGGTAACTCAGAGGGCAACATGTTCGGTATATCAGAACAATAAGGAATTACATAGCTGAAGGTCAGTGTAGTTCTACCCTGGAGGATCACAGCACCTGGGACCACTGGGGTCTTTATTGTTCCCAGAGGTGAAGATAAAAAGTCTTCTAGTCCACACATGTCATAGCTGATCTGCAGGCAGGAAAGTTCAGCCCAGTCATAGTTCCAATTGTCCAATTAATTTTCCCAAATAGGATTGCTCCTGACAATTGTAGATTTCATAGTCAATGGTCACCAACTTTCACACCCTGGAACTCTTCACTACCCTAGTGAGGATCTACTTCCCTGGCAAAACTACAACCTTCACATGTGTGCCCAGAGGGAGAAAAAATACAAAACTGGTTGAATTTTTTCACTCTAAATCCATGATCCTGAACTAGTATGTGCCTTGGACATTCCCTAGGCAATTAGTAAAAATCCTCCAAAGTGTTGCCTTCACAATTTTTCCTGTTCTGTCTTAAATACAGAGGAGCTGGTTCATTCTTTGTATGACTGAATTAACCTTAAACAACATCGTTAGATTTTAGACTACAACAAACAATTTTGTAAAAGTAAATTTCATATGAGACTTGGTTCCAACTTTTAAGGTGGCATTAAGTCCTAAGTGACAATATTCTTCTAGGGATTCCCATCAGTACATATTCTTATGTGTAGCACATATTCTTACAAGGCTTATGGAGGGAAGCAGAGTATACTACCAATTTCAGCTCATTACCTGATTTCCTTTAAACATACCTAGATTTTTAGATTGTAAGCTCATAGATACCAGCCCAAGAGAATGCTCATTAGCTGAAGACTATTTTCATTCTCAGAGACTAAAGACAATTAAGACAATTTAAAATAATAGAATGTTAACAGAGAATCAACAAAATTATTAAAAACTAAAGTTTTTCTGGGTTGCACAGTGGATCAACATGTTATGATTTTCCATAGCCAAAAAAATAACATATGACTGCTAGGTCAAAATATCCACATCAGGAAAACAGGATTAAGACATGACTAAGCACTAATTTTATTTGCAAAGCTAGTAAGTGACCTTTTCTCCTAGAAAATGCATTCTTTGATTCTCCATCCAGCACTGCCTAGCAGAAGCCTTAGTGGTCACTCTATCAGACATAAAACATAGGATTTCAGCCGGGTGTGGTGGCTCACGCCTGTAATCCCAGCACTCGGGAGGCAGAGACAAGAGGATTGCTGAGTTCGAGGCTTGCCTGGGCTATATAGTGAGCTCAGGGCCAGCCTGAACTACGAAGCGAGACCCTGTCTCAAAAAAAAAAAATCCTCAACACTTTCTACCAGTACCATTATTCTTAACTTTGGGTGAGCTATATTACAGAGTAAGCCTAGGATCTTTGCACTGAACTACATCTGAAGACCTTTTTCTCTTTCTTTTATTTTTGGACAAGGTCTACCTCATTATGTTGACCTTTCTAGGCTCCAATTTGGGTTCCCTCTTCCTCAGTTGCCCAGAGTACTGAGATTACAGGTATGTGTCACCATCCCTGGCTTATTCTTAACTTTTAAACTACCACAAATCTCTCCGAGGTTCTGATAAAATCAGAAGTACTCAATGGAGTGCTGTTTTTATTTTTAACAAAGAATGCAACTTATTAAGAATTTAATAGACAGAAGAGACAGAAGCCTGTTTTGGCCAGCAGTAACATAGGATTTCTAGACTCTGAGAGACATATACTAAGTTAGACAGAAGTATGTATGTGGGCTCTGTCACATCAGAATTTAGTTAAGCAACAGTCCAGACATCAGTTGCTGGCATCAGATATTCATCTGTCTTTGGGATTTTATGGAGTAGAGTATGGAATGTAAGTCAGACTCACCTGGTGGGCAAGATGGTGGTTATCACCAAGATGCCATCCCAATGGTATAATTATTTACAGGGGTCACAAAAGTGCTTTCAAATGTAAAAAAGTCTGTAGCACTTCAGACAGCTCAATAAATTCATTAAACAAATTAATGAGACTAATGAGGAGGAAGACATCCTTCTATGGTATTGTGGGAAAATCATACTTTCTATATCTGTTATATTTCTCTGCAAATTAATATAGAATAGTAAGAGCTCTGTATGATAGAATTATCTGTACAAGTATGATATAGAATAGCCACCATCTCTACAGAATAAGCCAGATTCCCTCCAATATCTTCCCTCTTATACCCTCGATCCCTGCCAACTTGCTTCTTTCACATGTGTACCATATGAACAAGTGTGAGTAACTTTTTTTTCCAGTAACAGGGATTGAAATCAGGACTCGGTGCTTGCCAGGCAGGTGCAGCATGAATAACTTATGAAGAGAAGTTTTCTTTAGTTTTTCCCAGTTGGCATGTCTGGCTGAGCCCACAAGTTAAAGAGGTTTGAAGGTTTGGGAAACAATGACAAAAATATCCCTTTCCATTCTCAAATGGAAAATCTCTAGGCTCATCTTAGGTAGCCTCTGAGGTGTTTTGTTTTCAGTCCTGGGGATTGAACTGGGTCCTTGTGCTTCCAGGTTAGACACAGTACCACTTGAGCTAAATCCCCAGCCCTGAGGTTTATTTTATATTTTTTAATTTTTATTAAGGTTCTGCCTTACTCATCACTATCTTTTGGTCATTCTTTATTTCTGTAAATCCTGAGTCTTTAATTTTTATCACTCTGTAGCAAAAGGTTTAAAATAAAATCCTAGGGCTTATAGAGAATTGAAGGAAGTTAAGCTTATAAAGGACAAACCATCACAAGCCTAAGAGAACTAACAAAAGGACACCTCGTAATTACTCTAGAAGAAGGTAAAGTACTAAAACATATTATATTATTTCCATAAGTAGCAAGGATGAAAATAAATACCATTATCAAAACTTAAGCACTAAGTATTTTTTATCTAAGTCAGAATTAAGAATTTGAGAAATAGATAAATGAGAAGTTTCTATTGTTTATAAGCCACCCCAGCCTTCTTATTTTGTGATAACAGCTACAAAGAATATCTACTGTATTACAGCATTGAACTCCTACAGTAAGAACTCCTGCTAGGCATCTCCCACAGTGCAGGCAAAGCATAGAATATAAAAGTGCCCATGGCAATGTTTAGGGAATTGAGAGCTTCACAATCTAATTGTGGATATAAAAGTGTAACTGACTGACTACTTGAATCATCTTCAAATAAAGATAATTTAACTCTTCCTTTCCTATCCATATCCCTTTTATCTGTTTTTCTTGTCTAATTGTGCTGGATAATGTTTCCAGAACTATAATGAATAGGAGTAGTGGTAGTGGAATCAAGATACATCATGTACAGGTACAATTTCTCAATGATGAATGTGATCATAAAGTATACCTAAAGTGTACCAATATTCAATAAAAGGAAAAAATAATAGTGCCGGGCGTGGTGGCTCACGCCTGTAATCCCAGCACTCGGGAGGCAGAGACAGGAGGATTGCTGAGTTCAAGGCTTGCCTGGGCTACATAGTGAGCTCAGAGCTAGCCTGAACTACAAAGTGAGACCCTGTCTCCAAAAAAATAATAATAATAATAATAATAAAAAGTAGTAGTGGTATGAACATCCTTGTCTTATCCATGATTTTAGAGTGAAAGCTTTCAGTTTTTGACCATTTAGTATGATGCTGGCTGTTGGCTTGTCATGGATGGCTTTTATCAGATTGAGATGAAGATTTCTATTCCAATTTTCTGTAGCGTTTCTATCATGAATGGGTATTAGACTTTCTCAAATGTTTTTTCTGCATCTGTTGAAATAAATATTTGCTTTTTTGTCCTTGGTTCTGTTAATGTAGTGCATTACATTTACTGTCTTGCATATCTCTGCATCCCTGGGATGAATTACTTGGTAATGTTGTACAATCTTGATAATTTGCTGCATTCATTTGCCAGTATATTATCAAGGATTTTTAAATCTATGTTCATTAAGGAAATTGGCCTATAGTTCTCTGTTTTGCTTGGATCCTTCTCTGGTTTTAGTATTGGAGTAATGCTTACTTCCAGGAATGAATTTGGGAGTATTGCTCCACTTTCAATTTCATTAAGGATTGTGAGGAGCAGTGGCATTAGATCTTCTCTAAAACTCTTGTAGAATCCAGCAGTGAATCCATCAGGACCTGGGGTTTTATTAACAGCTTTTAATTATTTTCAATTTTTTTGACATACTGAATTACTTAGAATTTTTATATCCTGATTCGCTTTCGTAATTCTTCATATATATGTGTGTATATACACATACATATGTATATATGTGTGTGCATATACATGTATACATGTATATATACATGTGTGTGTGTGTATATATATATGTATCAAGGAATCTATTTCTTCTGTATTTTCCATCTTATTAGAGAACAAGTTCTTGAAGTAGGTGTTGATGATCTTCTGGATTTCTTCTGGATCCATTATGATTTTAACACTTCATTACTAATTGAATGGATGTGAGTCTTCTTTTTTGCTAAGCTTAGATAAAGGCTTAGCATGGCTTAATAACATGTTAAAGAATCAACTTTTTAATTTATTGATTCTTTGTACTGTTTTCTTAATCTCAATTGTATTAATTTCTGCTTTCATCTTTATAGATCTTTATAATTTCCTCCCTTAGATGCACTTTGGGTTCAACTTGTTTTTTTTTCTAGAAGCTCAAGGTTTAACACTAGGTTATTTGAGCTCACTGTTTTGCTGATGCGGAAATTCACCACTATAAATTTCCCACATGGAACTGTTTTCATAGCATCCCATAAGTTCCAGTATATTGTACTGGCATTATTGTATAATAGAAACTAATTTCTTCTGTGACCCATTAGTTGCTGAGGAGGGTGCTAATTTCCATGTTTATGCAGTATTTGCCATTTTTTAGACATTTATTTCAAACTTTATCATACTATATAACAAATGTGAGATAATATGCATAATTTCAATTCATTTGCATTTATTTGTGTTCTGTGAGTTAGAATGTGGTCTATTTTGGAGAAAACTCCACAGAGGAATGTGTATTTTGTTGTTGTAGGGTAGAAAACTCTGTAGGTATCTACTAAGTCCACTTGTTCAAAAGGTTTGGTTCCACTCTGATATTTCCTTATTGATTTTTTGTGCAGATGATCTATATGTGACAGTGGAGTATTGAAGTCTTCCATAACAATTTTATTATTGTTAACTTGATGTTTTATATCCATTAATGTTTGTTCTATACAAGTTGGATGTACATTTGGTGCATATATATTTATGATTGTTACCACTTCCTCTTGGTTTGTTACTTTAACTATGTAGTGACCCTCTCTGTCTCTTTTTTTTTTTTTTTTTTTTGAGACAGGGTCTTGCTTTGTATGTAGTTCAGCCTGGCCCTCAGCTCACTATGTAGTCCAGGCAAGCCTCGAACTCAGCAATCCTCCTGTCTCTGCCTCCCGAGTGCTGGGATTACAGGCATGAGCCACCACGCCCGACCCTCTCTGTCTCTTCTGATCAGTCTTGGCTTGAAACCACAATGTGTGCAAATAAAATAGCTCACCCTGTTTTTTGCTGGGTTCCTACCACCTGCAATATTGTTTACCAACCATTCAGTCTATTGAGTTAAATGGGTTTCATGTATGTACCATATTGTTGGATTTTTCTTTTTAATCGAATTCTTTATTGGTACAATTTATGGATTTTTTTTTTTGACACAGAGTCTCACTACATAGTTGTGGCTGCCTTAACTCACTATGTAGCCCAGGCTGACCTTAAACTCATGTCAATCCTGTCTCATCCTCCGAAGAACTAGAGTTACAAGTATGTATACCCACACCCAGCCTTAAATCTTGTTTCCTGACCCATCCTGCCAATCTGTTTGATCGGTAAATTGAGTTCATTTATACTGATGGTATAACTAATATGTACTGACCTACTCTTGTCATATTATTTTCCTATTATTGGTTCCTTTTCTTTGCCTTCTGTTTAAATGCTTCCCTTGCCTAGTAGATTCAGTCTACTGGGATTCATAAAATTGTTTTCATTTGTAGAATATCCTTCAGAACTTTTTGGAGTGCTGGTTTGGTGGTCATGAATTTCTTCAGGTGTTCTTTATCATGGATGCATCTTATTTCTTTATCAACTTTAAAAGATAAATTTGCAGGCTACACCAATCTGGATTCAGGTTGTTTTCTTTTAGGGCTTGAAATAATTCACTTCAAGATCTCTGTATCTTATGGATTTGTGTTGAGAAGTCTGCTGTATTTTTAAAAAGGTTTCCTTTACAAGTGATTTGTTTCATTTCTTGAACAGCCTTTAATATTCAGTTCCTGTGTTGAATTTCTAGAATGACTATTATATGCTTTAGTGTAGTATTTTCTGATCATGGCTAATTGAAGTTCTACAGGCCTCACTTATCAGTATGTCAAATTCCCCCCACCTCCGGTCCTGGGGATCAATGTCAGGACCTTGAATTTGTTAGGCAGGCATGATGTCACTAAGCTAAATTCTCAGCCCTCAAATTCTTTTTCCAATCTTCTAATCTGTTTTATACAATCCAGTTCTTTCCTATGTTGGTTATTCATGGTTTCCATCATTTCCTCAGCTCCTTTTCTTTTTTATGTGTAACTGTTTAAGATTTATTAACCATATCCTTCATTGGTCATTGTCTTTTAGTTATCTGATTGTTTTTCCCAATGACTCATTCATCTGCTTTGTGACTACTGCTGCTAAAATTTCATAAAGTTTGGCTGAGTGGCTTTTCATTTCTTCTACCTCAAAGCCCTATGGATTTACTTAGACAAGCTGGAGGTGTGAACGAATATATTGCTCCTGTGTTTTCTCATTGTTTCACTTTTGTAAAATTGTTTCTGTATTAATATTTGTAAATTGCTTATGGTATATAGTATTGAGATCTCTTTAGGAAATGACTTTTTAGAAATTTGTTATAGGTGTAGCTGGCTTTTGAGTCTGTCCCAAGCTTCTGCCTGTTCAGATTACTAGGGATGAGAGTTTGGTACCTTTTGGCCTACCATACAATCTTTGGTACTGGATTATGGTATTGTTTATGATCTCTACACAACCATTGTATTGGCATACAAGGAAGATCAATTGATCACAACTATGTTACTTTGGTTAAAGTAGTACAATCAGTAATAACAATAGCATGGTGCACAGTCTAGAAAATGACAGAGATAACTGTTAATTTCTCACCTTTGACCAGTTAAAGATTTTTTAGTTAAATAACATTTTAAAAATCAATCAGAAAATTATACACAGTAAATATCCCCTCAGTAGAGCTACTTTACCCTGAGGGGAAAAAATTTAAAAGGAACAAGAGGAAAAAAATTAATAGCATAAGAGATACTAGAAGCCATGCTGAAAGATGAAGATTTACTAAGCTTTGGGAAACTCATGAATAAGACAGAAGGTAAAGAAAATAACAAAAACAATGTTTTCTGGCGGACTGAGGGACCAGCAGCAGGCGGACCGGACCCAGCAGCTGTGGGCCCCGCTGTGCCCTGTTTTCCGGCGAACTGAGGGACCAGCGGCGGGCGGACTTGACCCAGCAGCTGCGGGCCCCGCCGTGCCCTGTTTTCCGGCGGACTGAGGGACCAGCGGCAGGCAGACCGGACCCAGCAGCTGTGGGCCCGACCGTGCCTTGTTTGCCGGGGGACTGAGGGACCAGCAGTGGGCAGACTGGACCCAGCAGCTGCGGGCCCCGCTGTGCCATTTTCCGGTGGACTGAGGGACCAGCGGCAGGTGGACCAGACCTAGCGGCTGTGGCCCTGCCATGCCTTGCTTCCGGCAGACTGAGGGAGCAGCACGCGGACCTGGCTGCAGGGTGCAGTCCATTTCCAGTGGACTGAAGGCCGCCCACCAGCCCACTGTATCCCGGAGCTGTGCGGTGAGGAGTCAGACACAGAGGTAATTGATAAGCTCAAACTATCCAGTATAGAATTTAACAAACCTTTTTATCTTATTTACTGTGTTTAATACTGATATTCGCATTTATTGTATTATGGTAACAAACATGATGTGATTGTTCTGCTCAAATACCTACCATGATGTGTCAGGAGTGAGAACTCTCAAGGGTTATTACAGATTCAAGGAGGACCCTCCAGGAAAGTGATGCTTCCAAAGGGCCCCAGATAATAGAAAGACACCTGTAACAAACATTGCCCTGTCATCAGACAAAGAAGAGCATTAAAAACAACGAAATAGTAGAAATGGGAAAATACACAAAAAACCAGACACAAAGATCACCACCACAGGGAAATTCAGAGAAAAGGGAAATAGGGCAAACTGAAACTCAAACACCAGGATTCTTGGAGATGGTAACTAAAGCAGATCTAGTAAAATGGAAATCAGAACTCATCTCTGAGATCAAAACAGAGATACTGTCCTCAGTGAAAGAAATCATTAAAGAAGAGATCAGTGAGATGATTGAATCCAAGTTAGCAGAAGCAATGGAACCATTTAAACAGCTTCAAGCAGAACTCCAGGGAATGATGAAGGAGAATGAAAGCTTGTGCAGCAGGATGAATGAAGCAGAGAACCGAATCTCAGACCTAGAGGACAGCATAGCAGCCAGCAAGCAGGAAAGATATAATCTATGGAAAAGAGCAAGGGATCATGGGAAATCAATTCAAGAGCTTCTAGATGACTCAAAGATAAATAACATAAGATTGATTGGAGTCACTGAGGAAGCAGGAGACAGTGTAAAAGACATAAAAAAGCTACTGTCAGAGATAGCAACAGAAAACTTCACAGGAAAAGACATAGACATACAGATAAATGAGGCCTATCGGACTCCAAAACACAGTGACATAAAAATATCTACACCTAGACA
>PVIC010028861.1:0-22924 GCA_004025085.1 Thryonomys swinderianus
GGAAATCCAAAACTCAACAGGTCAAACATTAACATATATTAAAATTGAAATTATCATCCTTGAGTTTTTGTTTCACCCTCTGGGGAAAATGAATTGGGGTCTGACTCTCTTGACTTCAGGACATGGAATCTCTTTCCTGTAGCTGTTCCATCTTGAGGCGCTATCCTGGTGACTCTATAGTGTTGGGGTCTCATGGCACCCTGAACCCACAGTTCCTAAGCTTTACCTCTTGTACCTTCTCCAGTGATGAACTAAACTACATGTGAGTGATAAGCTTTACCTGTATCAACTTGATTTGCTTGAGCATCTGCTCAGAGAATTTGTGGGTCAAACTATCTCAGAGGGTTATGGAGGTGTGACTGTGAGTACTGTAGTTGATCTTGGCCCCTTCCTATCTGACGATTCTCCCTTGTTCTATTCCCTGACCATCATGAACTAAGCATGTTTATTCTTCCATGGTTTTCTGCTGTATTAGCCTTGGATCCAGGACACCATGTACTGAGTTCTCTGATGTATTGAACCAAGTCAAACCTCTTCTACTTGTGGTTATCAGATACTGTATCTTACCAAAGGGAAATTAGACTTAGACAGAAAATTGGTACCCTGACTAATAAAGTAAAATTGGTACCAGAAAAGTGGGCTCCTTGCTATAACCATACCCAAATATGTATGGTTGAGAAACCTTTAGATTTGGCTTGGAGGGAGTGTTTGGCCAAGTTTGGAAAGTATGGCCTAGAAAAGAATAGGTGATTCTGATCAAAACTCACAAGACAAGAATGACGATAAGAATGCAGATAGGAAAATTCAGGCTCAGGAGGTTCCAGTTGGAAATGAGGACTCCACTGACAGTTGGATCAGAGGACAAGTACTTTATGCTGTTGCAGAGAACTTGTTTACACTTTGCCTATATACTGAGATGCTGCAGGAAATTGTAATTCAGGATATGATGGTATCTAGTGATCTAGTGAATGAAAAGAAGTACAACATTCATACTCTAGGATAAGGACTGGTGACTTGTTTTAGCCATATTTCTAGTGATAATTATGGGCAAAAACAGGAGGAAATTTTGAAAAAATTAAACTTTAGCCCAAATGAACCATGTGCAAAGAAAGTTTTGTCACTAAAGATATTGGTATCATATAAAATAAACCAAATATTTTGTGCGGGGAGAAAAAGAAAGATGACTTAGAGGCATCTCAGAAATAACAAGACCCCACCCATCACAGGCTCAGTGGTGCAAAACTGTAAACTTCTCATGTGAGAAGAGAATACCTAGGAGACCTACTTGAGAAGGAACTCAGGGAATCAGTTTCCCAGAATTCATTTCCCTGGTTTCAGCTATCCAAGGACTCAGAGGCTGCTACAACCATGGTTCAATGAGCCATGCAGACAGCTCATGCTGGCAGCAGACCTTGGTACCTTTCATGGATGCTAGTTTTCCAGGATGCAGAATGCAAAAATTGTGAGGTCAGAAAGGATTCAGATTTCAAAAGTCTTACAAGATTATGCGAGAGCCGCTGAAAAGGCAGTGTATGAAGCCAAAGACAAAGTAGAGATGACAGGAAGCTGGAGGTGCCAAGGAAGTGGCATGTCTCCCAAGGAAGGCTGCAGTATGAGAGTACCATTCACTGCAATAGACAGCTGTATGGGCTTCAGTGAGCAAAGTCATAGGGTAAAGATGCTCAAGCCCTTTCCATCTCATCACCATGTGCACAGAAGGCCAGGTATGCAGCTACTGTACTCAATGTTTGCTCTGAGGGTTTTTAAAAATCTTGTTTTGACAGATTCTTTTTCTATTCTCCTATTCTTTTAGTGATTTTTTTGCACTGCATAGTAACATAATTTTTATATTTAAAATTTCTTTAAGGGAAAATTTTATTTTTAATAGATTTCATTGGTACATTTTATATACAATATAACAATCCACATGGAGAATTTGTACCAGTACACAGCATGAATTAATTCTCTTCTTTCCCATTCCCCTGCCCAACCTACAACCCTCACCCCCTATATACATAAGCTCTGCTTCCTTTTTTACCATCAAATTTTTTTCTTTCCCTTCTTTACTTACTCCTACCCTCCTTTCCCTTCAAATATTTTCTGTTTCATGATTTCTATCATACTTATAAAACTCACTTAGAGCTTCAGATTCTCATACCAGAGAAAAGATATGGTATTTTCACATCTTTTTAAAATAAAATATGTACCCTATGCCAGTGTAACTGGGATTATGTAACTTCTTATTTCTACAGGACTCACAACTGTTTGCCTTGCATGTCAGAGGAGACTTTGATGTGTACTTCTTTTTTTTTCTGACCTGGACATTTTAGCAATGCTGGAATTCTTGAGCAGTTGAAGGAATTGTACTTCTGAATTGATGCAGGATCACTGTACTATGTAGGTAGAATTATAGACTTGCTATTGTCTTTGGTTGAGGATTAAGTATTGGTTTAGGGAAATACCCTTGGTGTTGAGTTGGCAAGTAGTGTGTGATGGATAACCTTAATTGTGTCTGACTGGATTTTGGAATTACCTAGAGGGGTTAGTGGATTATAATTCTGAAAGTGTGTCTGGAATTACCATAAAACCATGGCCTTGGAGCATTTGTTTATTCTCTTGCCCTTTCATCTCTGATACTGTTCGTCTTTTCTGCTTCCTGCCTGACATGAACCAAGCAACTTTGCTCCATCACACCCTTGCACTATGCTGACCATGCCTTTAAATCCTCTGAACATGGACTAAATTAAGGCCAATTACACCACTCCTCTCTTAAACTAGGACTGTCAGATATTCTTTCTAAAGCAGTGGGAAAACTGACAAATACACCACACAAAGCCGTCTGGAATAATGACTTGGGCAGGAGCGCTGTGCCAAGGAGCACTGTGGATAAAACGCAGGGAGAGGGAGCAGATATTTGAGGTCCAACAAGGTAGTAAATTCTGAGGTCCTTGAGATGCCTCTCTGAGAATCTGGCTTTGCTCAAAGGTCTCTGTAATACATTAAAGGTCCTTGTCTCACTGTCCTGATGAATAGTTCCTGGCTCTCTTCTATTCTGGTTTTATCTCTTTAGCAAGTAGTCACTTGATTTCACCTTTAGAGTTCTATCTGGAACATAGTTTTGATCTGTATTTGGACCAGTTGAGCGTTTTTTAGATCTTTCCATTCTACTTTCCTTTCATTTATAAGTCCTGTCCTTAACTTGTTTTTGTCCTCTCATTTTGTTGTTTGTGGTTAAAAGAAGTCAGGCATCACTCTGGATATTTTTCTGCTTCATTTATTTCTTCTACCATATATTCTAGTTGACTTCTTAATTTTTGTCTTCTATAAAACCATTAAGCATGGAAATAATTTAGCAAAATTTGTTATTTTAAAACAGGACTGGCTTTTATTATAGTTTAATAAGAATTTATCTACCCCAGAAATAATAAGATACTTCACATTTACATTGGAGATTCATCAGAATAGCCTTAATTTTCCATATTTGTGTTAAAATTCTATTTAAGACTATTTAAATAATCTCTGAGAAGTCTGAAGTGCCAAGGATTTAGCTCAGTGGTTCTGTGCTTCCCTTGCAAGTGCAAGGTCCTGAGCTCAATTCCAGTACTCTCAAAATAATAATTAAAAAAATTCCAAATGGTCCCTAAATCTCTTCTTGTGAACCCTCATCAAAATCATGTTGACCAGAGAAGATGTGTTTTTCGTATAAAATGGAGTAGTACTCTGCCATAAAGGATGACAAGTTTGAGTCATTTATGTGCAAATGGACACACCTTGAGGACACACTAGTAAGTGAAATAAATAGATCACAGATATGCAAATGTCATATCTTTTCTCTGGTATGAGAACCTGTAGATGTAAATGAGTTCTAGAATGTATGATAGATTTTTGTAAAATAGGAAATATTCAAAGAGAATGTGGTGGGGGAATGTAATGAGGGGAAAGAATAAATACGATTTGGAAAGAAAAAGAAATAGCATGTATATCAGGGGTTGGGAGTTGGGGGTGGGTAGGGATGTGGGTAAAAATGAGAATTAACTTCTGTCATATACTGGTACAAATTTCCCAATGTTGAGTGTGATTCTGAGCTGTATATAAAATGTACCAATAAGAATTCAATAAAAAAATCATACTGACCTTTTATATCATGCAATATATGATTTTTCTAAAGCTTACTTTTACAAATTACTTTAGCCTTTACACTTATCCAGTTCCAAAGCTATTTTCTCCTTTTCATGTGTTTGTTACAGCACTGTTGGCACCAATGTATGTTTTAGTCCATTTTAGGCTGCTATAACAGAATATCTAGCACTGGATAATCGATAATTGATAAAGAACAGATATTTTATTCTGACTATTCTAGAATCTGGGAAATCTGCAGTCAGTGAACCAGCAGCTTACGAGGAACTTTGTGGTTTCCATCAGTGACAGAAAGCAGAACGGCAAGAGAGGGAATGGGGAGCAGCCTTTTATAAGGCAATGCACTCCTATGACAACAAATCCACTTCATGATTTGGCTTTAATAACTTAATCACCTCTTAAAAGTCCAACCTTTTAACACTATTTCACTGAGGACAAAGTTTCTAATGTATGCTTTTCAAGCGACACATTTAATCACAGCAAGGTCAAACTATCTCCTCTAAAAAACACTCCCCAATTCCTCCTGTCAGAATTGGCCATTAATTCCTCATGTTCTGATGGCCCTAGTATAATTCACTTGTGAATCTGCGCCTGTTAATATATATATAAGTCAGAGTAATTGAGATGTGAAGATAATCTTAAATTAGAATGAAATAAAAATTGCATGAAAATGATGTCTTGTATATTCAATATCATAAACTCTGAAAAAAAGGCAGAAGAGAGAGATTTTGACTTGATTTGAGATACCAAGAATATAAAATATTTTGCATAAACAGCAAAAGAAAGCTTAATATTGTTAAAACATTTAGGTACCAACACACCGGTGTTTCACATCTATCAGGAAACCCCCAGCCATCATCAGGTCAGTCACCTCGGATGCTGCTTATTGACATTGTTCTTTCCCTTACTTATTCACTGAGTTGTATCAGCTTTCTGTAGGTTTAATTTACACTTCTCCCTCTAGTTTTCTGTGGTAGAAAGTTTGGTCATTAATTTTATATCTTTCGTCTAATATATGCCCTTAAAATGTCAGAATTTCTGTAAACAATTCCTTAGCAGTGCAGGAATTTTTTTTTAACTTCTTTTATTTCTAAATTTTAACTGAGCCATATTTGGCACAGGCTATCATTGGTTGATGCCACCCTGCGGGGAGTCCTCCTCCCACCCTATTTCCTGCCCTACAAGTCGATCATCCATAGGCACACACAGAACTATACTCCACAAATTTGCTAGCCATTTCTTGAAGTATGATAACATTGATAAAGAAGATAGCTTAATCAGTGAAGAACACTCATGAAAGAGGATTTGTAGCACTGCTTTGGAAAGTGACAAGAAAAATGAGGTGAATGTATTTGAAGTTAGGGGGAGTATTCTAAGGAGAATTGATTCAATGTGTATGTTATGGTAATTTTATTGGAATATTCATCGTATTTTCCATCAAACATTGTAGATTTCTGACAAAGTCAGAAGGATCATTGTCAGTGAGAAGTCTCTGAGTCAATTTTATGAAGATTATTCTAACCACCTCCCTTTAGAGCTGAGATCATTTTCCATCTTCACCCTTGAGCCTAGTGTGGCTCCTGGAGGAAGAGCTGGTGAAAGTATTGCAGCTTATTTTATTTTATTTTTTATTTATTTTATGAATCAGGAGAATTAACAAAAATTGGCTCAGAAAAAAAAACCTGTGTAAAATGGAGACACCTGGAGGACACACTAATAAGTTAATAAATAGAACACAGATATGCAAGTACCGGATCTTTTCTTTGATATAAGCACTTGTAGAGGTAAAGGAGCTCTAGAATGTACGATAGTTTTTGTATAATGGGAAATATCCAAAAGGAATTTGGTGTGGGAACGTAATGAAGGGAAGGAATAAAAAATAAAAGAGTATGTATACAGGGGGTGAGGAGGGGGTGGGTGGGCAGGGATGTGGATAAAAATGAGAATTGACCTGTGTCACATATTGGTGCAAATTCCCCAATGTTGTGTGTGATTGTGAGTTGTGTATATAATGTACCAATAAAGTTTAGTGAATAATGAAAAACAATTCTGTATAACAGCAATGAAACTTACGTTTCAGGTACTGAGTAGATATTTAAAGGGACTCTGCATCTTAAAAGAAAGTTCAAAATTTTTAAAATAAATTTCGCATTTAAAATACATGTGGTAAGATAAAGCTCTTAACTTCGTTTTCCATAAATACCACACTGCATCCTAAATCATATACCTTACTAAAACAGCACTTTGCCAACGTTTGTACTTCTCTAACATAAAAATAACAAGGGTTTCATTTTGTAGTTCAGGCTGGTCCTGAGCTCACTATGTAGCCCAGGCTAGCCTCAAACTCAGCAATCCTCCTGCCTCTGCCTCCAGAGTGCTGGGATTACAGGCTTGAGCCACCAAACCCGGCCTAACAATCTTTTTTTTTTTTTTTTTTTTTTTTCAAATTTTCAAAAACTTTGGAGACCTTCTTACTTATTTGTAATAAAATATCACCATCTAGTGGTAAGAATTCAACACTGCAGGCAAAAGAGCCTATAGGATTTTACATTTAACAATCACTTCCTGTATACCTTCTCCTTTCCCTCTTAAACATACTATGCAAGGAACCATTACCAATAAAAATAAAATAAATTTTCCATCTGCTAAGTAACTTACACTTTAAAAGGAGATGTATGCCGGGTGTGGTGGCTCACGCATGTAATCCCAGCCAGCACTTGGGAGGCATAGGCAGGAGGATTGCTGAGTTCCAGGCTTGCCTGGGCTCCATAGTGAGCTCAGGGCCAGCCTGAACTACAAAGCGAGACCCTGTCTCAAAAAAAAAAAAAAAAAAAAAAAAAGGAGATGTATAAAGCTGTTACACTATGATAAATGTTGTGCCAAAATTTTATGGTAAATCTGTTCAACTGGTTCAATTGAGATGTATTAGTGGTTAGTATGATTCTGCCCTTGTTCTAGCTACTGGGGATGCATAATTAAATAAGCAAGCAAAAGTCCTAATCTCATGGAGTTTATCTCCTACTGCAGTAAAGTATAAAAGATGAAAATAATAACAGTATATTTTATTAGTAAAAGAAAATGAAGCAGCAAAGGCTATCATAAAAATGCTAAAAATAACTGGAAAATTAAGTAATCACAGAAGAATATACTGGCATTTTTACAGCTCTCTGAGTAAAGACCAAAAGACATAGGTGAATGTTTTACTCACCAGGAGAAAATTACTTGAAGTGGAGCAAAGAGTTAGTAGGAAGATGAGAAAAGCTATTTCCCTTGGCATGTTTGAAGAGCATAAAAATCCACTTTTCTGGGCTATGGTGATCAACAGGGAAACATAAATCATGTAAAAGATCAAGTAGGGAGATAGTTTTTCAAATGGAAAGGGATCTGTAGAGGAGGGAGATCCTTTTTCAAATGAGAAAAGGATATGTAGATGTCAGGAAGATGTAAGAAAGAAGCAGGGAAGAGTGAATAGGAAGGGATGAAAAAGGAAGGAATGTAATCATTATGTATGGCAAAAAATGTACTAGTAAAAATGACAAAAAGAAATTCAGAGAAGTAACAAGGAAAAAATATATCTATGGATTGAACTCCATTTAAGGAATGTATTCCATTCAAAGTAAAATGTAAGGCCAGTAAAATATTTTTATATTATCTGCTTTATTTTCCTTATAGTAATCATTTTAATGTTTATATAGCAAAATTGTATACCCATAAATATGCAGAATAAATTTGTTAAAATCGAAATAAATAAATACATAATAAAAGGGTTGTTTAGGATACCATGCTAAGAATAAAAACAAGGGAAAGGCCATAAGCAGGAAGACCTTTCGGACAGGGGTATCAAAACGCCAGTTTCAATGGAGACAAATGTGAGGCAGGCCATGAGGCACTGCTCTGGATTTCAGAGGTAAATCTTGAGCTCACTGTACACATAATTATGTGCACCTCTAAATAACGGATTAAAGTCTGAAGATTTTATGAGATGACCAAGTGACTAAATCACCTGCTCCATAAATGAAAGAAACTATCCAAGAACTGAGATCTGGACACATGAAAACCTCAAACTCTAGGAGATGGGAATGTATCACCATTGTGCCAAATCTAACCTGCACTTCATTCCCAGATAGCCTATAATATAAGACTGTTCTTTATGCATTTAATGATTGCTGGGTGAACAAATGACTACAGACGGACCCCAAAGCCTACACTACTTTCCACTGTGACTCTTTATAGAAACAGCTGTTGACCTTTGGTCAGAGATGATTGTGAGGCGAGTGATCAATAATTGGAAAGAAAACTAAGGGAGAATGACATCATAGAAGTCAAATGAAATCAAACTTTCATAGAGGAGAAGATAGCTGCGTCAAATGCTGATGATAGATTCAGAAAGTTTAAAACTTAGAACTGACTGTAGGGTTTAGCAAAGACATTGGTAATCTCAAGAAGAGCAGTGTTAAATGAGATACGTGAATAAAGGCTTCACTGCTATGAAAGAAAGTAGAAACAGAAATTACAAATTAATCTTACAAAAGGCTGTTTCCTGTAAAGATGCTCTAAGAAATGAGGTCATGACTGAAGAGATGAATGGGTCAAGAACATACCTGCTTTTATGAGAAACACATGAAACTAGTAGAAGTTTCGATGATATGGAATTGAAAAGGGCTAATCATCAGATATCTGTCTCTATCTGTCTGTCTCTGTCTGTCTGTCTGTCTCTCTCTCTCTCTCTCTTCCCCAAATGCTAGTACCTCTCTCTTATTTATGAGGATCTTTTCGAAGTACACAATATTTACACTCACCTTAGGGAATGGGTACATGAACTTAACATAACTTGATTCTTTGTATTCTTTCTGCTTTCATCACCCATGTTTCCCCATCCATCTCTGGATCTCCTTTCCACATCTTCACTGTTGTTGATTTTGCTGCTCTTCATTCATTGTGGGATTTTAGTGCATTTACACGATACATCTTAAATTATTTTATGTTCCCTTCCCAACCCCTTTTCCACCCTGTCTTTTTGTTCCCTTCTCATTTGCACAAGACCCATCTCCCTGTTTCTTTCCGGAGGATGAGAGGTAATGAGATTCACAACCAGACGGTGCTGCGGACAGCAGGCGGGCGGTCTCCCACAGCGGCACGGAGCATGGGACAGTACCTTCTACCAGGAAAGAAGCGGAAACGTGTGGCAGGAGCTGGTGAATATTGTATCCTGAAAGTTTTGATTTGATTAAAAATGGAAAAGCTGAGAATAAAGATGAGAGACACGATGCTGGAAATTTTTAGAAAGAATATACGAGCATATTTATTCCCAAGAGTGGAGAGAAAATGGCTGATACTGTATTGCTGCCATCCATCACAAAGCATTAATTTAAAGATCATGACTTGCAAGCAAGACCATCATCGTGGCTGATTATATGGGAAGAGAAAGTAAGTAGGCGCAAACCTTGATTTAATCAGGGCTGATGTGAAGAATGTACAATAAATTAAGAGGGAGCATATTAGCAGAATGTGATGAAACAACGTGATTATGGTAATGGACTAAGGAATCTAATTTGAGTAAAGAAAGAAATAAGGGCGTGCTAGATAGAATACACCAAAATTCATTGCCTCTTACACATTTCTTTCTCTGAGTTATACTACCTTCAAACACAAAAGTTTTCCTAAATTTAAAATAAAAAAAATAAAAAGAAGAGGACTCTATAAGGACAAAATACGATTACAAAGAAAATACTGAATAGAAAAAGACTACCCAGGTTTTTTAAAGAGATCACATGAGGGATACAGAAGCCTAAGATAGGGGAATATGTCCTTAGAGAGAACCTGAAAACATAGGGCTAGAAGGTTGGTCAAAGATTTATAGAGGATATCTCAGTCCATTCTAGGAACTGTTTACCTGTCACCTTCAGCAAACATATTAATACTGCTATCATGTATAATTGGGGTCAAGTGGAGACAACTTGTAAAGGTAAGTATATGTGCTGCCAAAGCGAGCACATTGTAAAGGTAAGTAAATTCAATTAAGCCATGCATGCTTAGGGAGAAAAATGAAAAGAAGAAATTGTATTGAACATAAAGTGAAAACATTTCTTGGGCTCAATGTAGGTAAAAACTGAGTCAACTCACATGCAAGATTTCCTTGTATTGAAGCATAAATCTCAGAAAAATCATACAGAACTCAAAGTTAAATATGCCCTACCTGGTCGAATACTGTCTAGGAGTGCACGTCGAGGTGTTGAAGGGAGAGGAACAGAAAGGTTATGTTGGCAGGGCATGCAGCCGTTCACGGACCAAGAAGAGGACCCTGGCTGTGTCCTGGATATCTCACAATGCGGAGAAAACCTTAAATAATTTCAACCGGCTATGCGAGTGTAAGTAAAGATTATAGTCAATAATGAGTCATAAACAAGGTTAGAAAAGCAAGACAGCTTTCAGTATATTAAAAATATTGCTACTGGGCCGGAGGGATAGCTCAGTGGTTCCGGCGCCTGCCTTGCAAGCACAAGGTCCTGAGTTCAATCCCCGGTAACCACATACAATGCTGGGCGTGGAGGCTCACGCCCACCAACAATCAGCACCGCATACCACAGTGCAGGGCGTGGTGGCTCACGCCTGTAATCCCAGCACTTGGGAGGCAGAGACAGGAGGATTGCTGAGTTCGAGGCTTACCTGAGCTACATAGTGAGCTCTGAGCCAGCCTGAACTACAAAAAAGCGAGACCCTGTCTCAAAAAAAAAAAAAATATTGCTACTGAATGTTGATCATTAAATAGAGGACAATCTCTAAGGCTGTGTGTTCCTTTTTTAAATTTCTCTTTCTGCAGTTCAGAAAGAGGCACACCTTAAACCTGGAGAAGTTAATGCTGAATCCGAGGATAGTATCCAGGCTGGGGAGCGATGTCAGCCTGCCCGTCCCTGCGGGGGGTACTAGGAAGCCCCGGACCTGCTCCTTGAGGGGACTCACTCCCTCCTGGGCCTGATCGATCGATACAACTCTGAGTAGCACGAGGTGCTGACGCAGTTCAGCGAATCTATTCAGGTCACGCAGAAGAGAATGGCTGGAACAGGGAAAGGAACTGAGGGATCATCTCCTGGATATGAGAAAGAAACTGGGAAACTGGAGGAACAGCTACGTGAAGTCAGAAGACGGAAGAAGCAAAGGGTCCAGTTGAGTGGAAATGTCGCTGGAAACTCCTCCGGGGGAAGCGCCGCTTCAGGTCTCACTCTTGAGCCTCTGTGACTCCGGAGGACAGAAGGGGCTTCCTCATCGCGCGGTGGCACTGACAGTTCCCCCTGGTCAGAGAGAAGAGGAAGCAGAGGAAGAGAGTCCTGGAGAGCTAAACGGGGCGGCAGGCAATGGAGCCAGTGGGGGCGGAGTCTCTGGTACAAATAAAAATCGCAGAAACCATGGAGGAGACAGAAACAAGCTGACAGCGGCTCCGAGGAGGGGACCGCGGAGGCGGCAGCGGCCGTTCAAACCACTGCGCAGTGGAAGAGCCAACAGGAGCTTCCTCCGGGGAAAAGGGTTTTGTATATAATTTTGTATAGTTTTTCACTTTTGGAGATTCTTAGTGTATAACTTTAATACAGATGGTAAGCAATAAAAGAAAAAGAAGGGAAGGAAGGAGGGAGGGAGGGAGGAAGCGAGGAAGGAAGGAAGGAAGGAAGGAAGGAAGGAAGGAAGGAAGGAAGGAAGGAAGGAAGGAAGGAAGGAAGGAAGGAAGGACTTCTATTTTCAAAATTAAGTACAACTATCAGCAGAACTGGGTAGGAAGCCAGCAGCCACATTCTGATAGAGCAGCAGCTGCCCCCTGTCGTTGCTCTCCTTTACAGTGTAACGGGTACAGTGTCCTATGAGCAGAAACGGAAATTCTTGCGGGGGCCGCTGTGTCGCCAGCCAGAAAGTAGCTCCTCCCACACGGGCCAAGTCCAGGGTCTGAAACCATGTCGGCGGCTGCACATCAGGAGCGTCATTATGCGGGCCCTCGTTTCCTTTCCTGCCGGGCGAGGCCAAGTTTCTCCTGCCAGCACAGTCTTCTTCCTGCTGTTGTTTCTCAGCTTTGGGCACCATTACATTACTTCCCTCTACGTTTCCACATTAATTTGAAACTTTTCTTCTCTCTGTTTCCTCTGTCGTGCTGGGTCCTCACACGTATCCTCAGACAGTTAAGATATAAAAACACGAACAAAGAGTGGGAGGAAGCTGTGAGGAGGAGACCGCAGTCCAGCGCTTGCTGCGCGCCGAGCTCCGTCCTGCCTAGAGGCGCCACGAAGAATAACGTGAGTTTGCAAATCTTAGCCAGGATTAATCAGATAAAGGAAATCTAAAAACTTTCCCTGAAGAAGACATAAAAACTAATCTTGAAAACTTCAATTGACATTTTATACTGTTAAAAATGTCTCCTGGACCCCTTTTATTTCCAAGTTAGAGATCATACTAAAAAGGCATTCATCCCGCTTTCACTTGCTTTCTGCATTTCCTACGTTGTCCTTCTGTGCATTTGTCCATTGACTTGATCGCATCAGATCACGCCTCTTCTTATCTAAGAATCTACTTGCGTCAGACAAAAAGGGAGAGTCTATGGACCTATATCAATAAATTCCTAATATACTCCAATATGTATCGAATAGAAATTCAAGTATTCTAGAAGTGAATATATCAACTTTCCCAATTATTTCCCCGAGTTTTCACCTTCCTCCATTCCTGCAACCAATCCCCTATTCTCTTCCTTGGACTTTCCATGGTAAACAGGCTCGGATTTTAAAAGCATTTGTAATTGTATTTTGTTTACCCTAATGTATGCTATCACTCCTCCATGATTGTGTCATTTTATACGCAGAACAAATGTATGAAAACAGCACATAACATTATAATCATCCCCTTTCAAGTAAAAACAAAATAAATCTTTGCAATGCTTTTCAAAATTTTTCCCAATATTCCCCTAATACGCAGTCCTGGGCCTATTCACAAAGTTACTCCCCCAACCAATGAATTTACCTAAATTCCTTATGCATATATTTAAATTCTGTGGATGTATCATATTTTGAGATACTAAATTTTTAATGTGTTTTATTTTTCCAACATTTAGCACAATTCTTTTAAAACTTTTCCCATTCTATGTAATGTTATCAAAGTTGAAAATTGGCATTTTAAATCGCAAATTCATAGGAAACTACAACATTTTTTGCCTTCTATGTTCAGACCTGGGAGATGGAGATTCTGCAAAGAATTCTCTTTAGGAACACAGCAAATTGCACTGAGCCACTCTATTCATTAAAAGGAACTCAATTTTACTACTGACATTAAAAAGTTCAAAGATAGTCAATCCAAAATAGATTACACAATTTTAATTTGAAATTTAATCATTTTACAACTTGGCATGTACTATTTCTAAATATTTAAGGGATATTTTAATGATTAAAAGATTGAACAGAATTATTTTATCCTATTTTATAGGCAACCCATTTAAAAGTATCAAAATCAACACACACACACACACACACACACACACATATATTTTTATTTTTTTTTGAGACAGGGTCTCGCTTTGTAGTTCAGGCTGGCTCTGAGCTCACAATGTAGCCCAGGCAAGCCTCGAACTCAGCAATATTCCTGCCTCTGCCTCCCAAGTGCTGGGATTACAGGTTTGAGCCACCATGCCCGGCACTGTGGTATGTGGTATTGATGGTTGATGGGCATGAGTCACCCGCCCAGCATTCTATGTGGTTACCGGGATCGAACTCAGGGCCTTGCGCTTGTGAGGCAGGCGCCGAAACCACTGAGCTAAATCTCCGTCCCAACACAAATATATTTTTAAAAATCATTATTTATTTGAATAAATCACAGATAGATGATTCCTTAGACATGTGCAGAAGGTTATGATAACTATAAAACAGTTTCCCCTTTGTTGTTCAAAATATTCATCATCAAAATTTAAACATATGTCAGCCTACTCACAGAAGACTACTGACCACGTAATTTATGATGAGCAAAAATGCATTGGCTCACAGCTCTAGAGCCTGGAAAATCAAGGTCAGGGAGGTAACATATGGTGAGGACTCTCTTGTTACACCCTCTGTGGCAGAAGGGAAAAACTGGGTGAACAAGAAAGAGTCAAGTAGGCGCAGCCCATTCCTGAGATTAATCAGTTCATTTAGAAGGGCAGAATCATTAGGTCCTAAAAAACTCTTAAAAGGTCCATCTCTTACCATTATTACAAGAACAACTTCAATTTCAGCATGAGTTTAGAGGAGATATACAAAATTAAGCAACATTGAATATTCAATCTAAACTAGAATCACATACAATGAGTGAAAAATATACTCCGAAACCAATATATTCATTAATTTAATATGAAATGTGTTAGTTTTCTAGCAGAAAAACTCATGAACTATAATAACATTTTTGTTAAAAAATCTAGTTATCAAACAAAACCTTAAGCATTCAAGCAGTACGATTTTAATGTTAGATAATACTTTCTATAAATAAGAAATAATGATGGTCTAAATCATTCAAGTGACTCATTCAAGATCAACAGATAGCTAACTGGTACTTGGGTTTGGAAGAGGTTACCTAATGCACGTCTAATGGGGACTTGGTCCAAGCTTACCACTTGTTATTTTATTATGAATTTAATATCTACAAAACTTGCATAGGCATCAGTTATGATAAATTAAAAAGCAGAGCTATGTCTTCAAGTAACTTTTAAGTTAATGAAGGTATAGAGATTATAAAACTACTAATATAATTAACTTTATTTAAATTATGAATTTTTCCAAGGGAACAAGTGTTGCACAATGAAAACAGACATTGTAGGAATGCAAGAAATTTTTCCCTGCAGAAGTGACATCGGGAAAATGACTGGGGATATTAAAGAAAAAAGTGCAGGTTGGAGATTAGAAGCCAGAATGAGAGGAAAGCCAAATTTACAGCAACAACAAAAAATTCTGAAGTGCATATAGATTTATCTAATACGAGAAGCTTTAGAGCATCTGGAGTACTTTTACCGATTTTCTCACATTATTCAGAATCAAGTCAGCATCATTATTGCCAGAATCTCTGGGTTTTCTTCCTCTTGAGATTAAATATTATAATATCTTTCCAATACTAAAAATTGGATTGCAATTTTTTCTAATATAACACCAGTTCCCTGTTTCATTAGGTACTATTTTTAGTAATGCTCTCAAATGAAGAATACCAATCCGCTAAATTTTTGAAAGAGATAATAATATGCTTATGCATCACTACATTCTCAAAACTGTCTTCATCATCTGTCATCTCTCTTCAAATCCCTGGAGCTTAAGTGAGCCGAGGAAATCTTTTTATTGAACCTCGAGCATCCCAGAAACACATTTTGGAAACTACTGTCTGACTCCACAAGATTGAGGCACTAATTCAAGTGGGTTTTCAGACAGAAATAAATCAGTGATCAATAAAACCGGGAAACACAATCTATAGCTTTCATGATAAAATTATTAAGCTTTCTATTCAATGAAAAGATAAGAAAAATAAAACAACTAATACTTTTTGCTTGTTTCTTTTTTTCTTTTTTTATAACTGAAGCAAAAGAAAGTGAAGTAATGACTTAGAGAAAAACAGGACATTAGTAAGTTTTCATAGTAGCTATGCCAAAAGTTCCTGTTTAGCTTGTGTAAGAATTTCTATTTTCTTCTTTTAATTTTAGAAGCAAAGGGGAAACAAAAAAAAATTTGATCAATCTGTCTAATTAGGGGTCAGGGGATTGTAGGGGGGTGGGGGAATGGGAAAAAATGAGAATTCAATTGTGTCATATACTGGTACAAATTCCCAATAGTGTGTGTGATCATAATGTGCATATATAATGTATCAATGAAAATTCAAACTAAAAAATACTTTTATACATTTATGTGGAAATTTTACAAAACATAAAAGTACACATAAATCGTATATATACAGCTATACACATTTTTATAGCAGAAATCAAGATAGTGGAAAAGAAAATTAATAGGTCCAAAGAAAGCTCCTTCTCCATCTCTCCCAAATGCTAGGACATTTTTCACCTAGCTTATTACATTATAAATTAGTTTTCTGGTCTTTGAAATTTACATAATGAGAATAGAAGAGCTGTAGTCTTTCAGTGCTTCTTTTGGTAATGTTTATCCCGAGTCAATAGCAATCTGACCAGCACTAACGAATTGTGTTGTATATTAAGTTGTACGAATGTACCACTTTTCATTTATCCTACAGTTGATGAAAATTTGACTGTGTCCAGGTTTAACTGTTATGAATTATAAAGTTATTTTATATTTTTGATGTATAAGAATCTGTATTTCTTTTCAGTATAAACATTTTTAAAAGCATCGTAGTAGGTCATTGATTATGCATGTTTAGTAAAATTTCAAGAAAATTCCTTAGTAATTGCACCAAATCACTAACCATCGACAATGAGAATTCTACTTCCTTGTCTACAATTAGTATTAGAATATTTCATTTTATCAGTATTGAAATCAAGATATCCTATTGTGTTTAAATTTTAATTTCCAAGCCAACTGAAAAGATTAAGCAAATTTTTACATATGTATAAAAATACGCATATGAACAGTTAAGTAAACTCCTAGTTTAAACATTACATGGATTGAACTAATGCACAAAGCAGCACTGAAAGTAGTTCATGCAGTTGCAAGAAGAACTGAAACTATTATAGAGCATCACAAAATTACAAAGTGCATAAGAGCTTTTCAATAGCTACTTTCCAGAAATCAGTGGTTACATCATGCCTGACAAAAAGCTTGCAAAGACAATTAAATAGGATTCATCCATTTTAATAATGAACTTCTACTTAACTGTTTATTGTACTATTTTAATATCAATATGCCTATGGGATATATATATGTATTTCAGGTTTCACTACTGAAGAAATATATTCAAAGCATATTTAGAGACCTGCGGACTATGGCCTGTTGCACAGCAGAGGAAGTAGCTGGAGCTGTCTGGTATCAAATACCTCTGTGGGTGATTACAATGTTGTCTGATTCCGCCTTGTTCTTCACCACGAATTTACCCTTTAATGGCTTTCTCTTCTGTTAGCCCATCTTTATGGCCAGTCCTATTCAAAGATACTAACCAGGCTCAGCAGGACTACTTTCCAGATAATCTATTCTACTGGTATTGTTTCAATTTGTCCCAAACCCCTGTATGTTTACACCCTCAGCATCTACACTGCAAAATGAACATGCTAAATTTTCTAGATTGCTGTTTTCATCATCCATTTTGTCGAATTTAATTCATCATTTTCCAGTTCCAAATCCCAAGAAAGTAGGTGATATTTACAAATTATAGCCAAAATTTGAAGAATAGGTGCAGAGTTTAAGTTTGGAAATAAGATAAAATTGTAGAGATGGATGATGGTGATGGATGCAAATTAATATAAATGGTAAAAATAATTAAAATACTACATATTATTTATATAGGATATAATAAAAATTTTTGAATAAACTATGTATGCCAAAGGCAATACTGTTCTCATGTACACCTATCTTTACCCACCTAACTTTTCTCATCCATGTTCTTTAATTATTTCTTCGACTCTTCAGTATTTAGTATATAGTTTTTTTTTTTCAAAAATTACCAGTCAAGTCAAATTTATGGTTTTATTTTTTCCACCTCTTTCAGTTTGGTACATTGTCTTTAACAATATCTGGAATCTTTTCCAAACAGACTACATCTTCATCACTTTTTTTCTATAATTGCATAACATTTTACTGCATAGGTGTTTGAGTATATTTTACTGGTCCATTTTTATTTGACTTTTGAGATGTCCCATATATATTTTGTCCCAAATATATTTGTGGTTTTCACGTGAATGGCTATTTTTCACTTCTAGAATTTTCTTTTTCTCAAACTGCACTTATGCCATTATTACTTTCCACTTAACATTTTCTTTATTATTTTCATACTCTGTCTAAAAATTCTACTGAAAGTTTCTAGGAGTCTCATCATCCTCTGAAAGATCATCAAAAATTGGCAGGAATATGAAGCAAAAGTAGCACCACTGTTGATATTCAGTGCCATAAAAAACCCTAAAATGGGAGGAATCCGAATTAGCCCTTTACTGTTTCTTTTCAGTTGATTGATTACATTTTTTGCCCCATCAGATGTTACAGCTCAGAACATCAACTTTTAAATGGGTCGACCAAAAGCCATATTTTAAAATTCAAAGCGTACTTGTCAAATTCTTCTGTGCTTGCTAAATAGGGTCTATATTTTTGTAATATTATTCAGTTTCAATTATCCTTAATGGTGAAGTTCTTTCAGGTCTTTAGAACTGTAGTATATGTTTACTACTTTATTACTCTGCCCTTTCCGTTAGTGACAACATATAGTTCTATTTTGAAATCTACTAGATTTTCTTTTTAAGAGAAGGGAATGGGAAAAATAATCTCCCTTTGATCTTGTGTTTTTTTTGTTTTGTTTTGTTTTTTTTTTTTTGCTTTTGAGACAGGGTCTCGTTTTGTAGTTCAGACTGGCCCTGAGCTCACTATGGTGCCCAGGCAAGCCGCCGCGAACTCAGCAATCCTCCTGTCTCTGCCTCCCGAGTGCTGGGATTACAGGCGTGAGCCACCACGCCCGGCATTGTGGTATGCGGTGTTGATTGTTGGTGGGCGTGTCTCCACACCCAGCATTATATGTGGTTACCGGAAATCGAACTCAGACCTTGCGCTTGCGAGGCAGGCGCCGGAACCACTGAGCTAACCCTCCGGGCCTTGATCTTGTTTTTTAATTGAACTTCGGTTGAAGTACTTGGGAAAACACCTCAGAGTTAATTTTGACTTTTCACCAACAAACAAATTTGAAGTTAGAATAGGGTCACCAGAGGAGACAACCTCTACATTTTCCACTGAAATACACACACAAATAAAATATGACATTTAGTGCTTATTTTTCATTTTCATGTGACGCTAATGTAAATAATTTAGTGCTTATTTTTCATTTTTATGTGATGCTAATGTAAATACAGTTTGTAGTATAATCATGACAAAATCAGACTTTTCTCCAAAACCACTCTTTCCTTATAATAATTCTGGTTGTGACAGGAAAATACCACAATTAATACTACAGAGCTCAAACTTGGGCAGTCAGGAAATCTTTTTTTTTTCTTTTAGAAAAAAGAAAACAATAGAAAGCTTTGCTGATTTTTCTTTGTAAATAAGAAAAGAACAAGATCTTTTCCTTCATAAATATCAGTTGAAATCCAATAAATATACTTACAATAACTTGTATCGCATGCTAAAAAGCTTGCATCTTGACTCTCAGTTCATTATCCACAGGACAAGATTGTTGCATTATGTTTCTTTTTTAAATTATAAACTTAGCTTTTGAATTGTGGCATAACTAGGATTATTATAAAACACTATGATCTTTTTAACCTCAGTCTCCGAGCCAAGTACTCTGCTTCGTGTATATACAGCAAATTATTCAAGGTTTTGTCATTCCTCATGTTATGTGCTTCTTGCTCAAATTAGGTTGCAATAACTTGTGGCTGCATTCTCAGAGTATTTATTTCCACTTTCAATAATGTATCTAGAAGTAGCCAAACTAAATTGCTTAATCTGGTGTCAGTATGAGGATGGAGTATTATTCTAAAGGGAGGGTAGTTTTTTATACTGATGCCAGAGGTATTCATGGTCAACCTTGAATGGAACGAGTTCCTTCCAGACAAAAACTGAAGCCCCAGGGCCGGAGGGTTAGCTCAGTGGTTCCGGCGCCTGCCTCGCAAGCGCAAGGACCTGAGTTTGATCCCCGGTTACCACATATAATGCTGGGCGTGGTGGCTCACGCCTGTAATCCCAGCACTCGGGAGGCAGAGACAGGAGGATTGCTGAGTTCGCGGCGGCTTGCCTGAGCACCATAGTGAGCTCAGGGCCAGCCTGAACTACAAAGCAAGTCCCTGTCTCCAAAAAGCAAAAAACAAAAACAAAAACAAACAAACAAACAAAAAAAAACTGAAGCCCCAGAGTGAAAGTTGCTGAGTCACATTTAAGATAATCTTAGATGCCAAAGACAAATGAATATCAAACATTTAAGATCTTGGGCTCTGCTCCACATTTGCAGTTTGAGGGGGCATTTGTTATGTAATTAGGTAATGGATTCAATTATGGATCTCTTTCAATTGCCCAAGCTTTAAATATAGGTACCTAGACTTGTGTAACCAGTAGTTGAAACAGAAAGGATGTATATCAGAAATTATGTTAATTTTGTCAATTAATGCCACTGGGAACTGTGGTCAAGTCTGGCTCCCAGTTTGGGAGTAGTACCTGAAATAAATAAAAGGAAAACTCAGAAGGGTGAAAGATTTAGGGAAGAACATGGATATTTTGCTTTGAGAATGTTAAATTCAGGTTGAGTCAAGATACAGAAATAAGAATAACCATTAGACACTCAAGGCAGCTGCAAAGAACAACAGTAATAACAGCTGAGAAAATTTTCTCTTTCACCTTGTCCTTTAATACAAAAAAAGCCCACAACTATAAAGTAATAAAATGTGTTTGTGCAATGTGCCCTTCCTTTTTCAACCCTTTCAGTGAAAGTTTGAATTAGGTATGGTATTCTCTATGTACTTTTTGATTTGGAAGCATTTATTGATTACATGTTCTATAACTTCAATGATAATAAAGAAATCAATGTGAGATATATTCTAATGGTAAAATGAACAGACTGACATAATTGACCATATAAGATATACCATACACAAATTTCAAGAATCGACACAAATTAAATGTAGGAGGCAATGGGAAAAATACATAACCCAGTGCTAACCTGGCCAGTATCAAACTGAGAGTAACTACTAGCTGTAGAAGTTCCATGATTGTCTAGGTGGCTCTAGGCTATATCATTATTTGAAAACAACTCCCCTCCAGATGACTGATTTACTTATTTAGTCAATAAGTATGTATTTCATTCCCAATAAGGACCAGGTACTGTGTTAAGTATTAAGTGTAAGATATTGGGTGAAAAGATGGAGTCTCTTCCAGTGGTATTTACAGTATGATATTTTCATGTACAATAGGTCAAACCTACTCTTAACTCTCTCCCCAAACCCATCTAGTCACTGGACAATGCCCATAATTTCTTCTGACTGTCTACATTCATCAACATTATCTCAACTTTTTTGTTTGTTTGTTTTTTTGAGACAGGGTTTCACTTTGTAGTTCAGAATGGCATGAACTCACTATATATCCAAGGCAAACCTCAAACTCAGCAATCATCCTGCCTCTGCTTCCTGAGTGCTGGGATTCTTACAATCCAGCATGAACCACCATGCCCAGCACTATGGTCTGTGGTACTGATTGTTGGTGGGTGTAAGTCACCATAACTGATATTGTATGTGGTTACCCGGGATCAAAGCAGAGACCTTGCATTTGCTAGGCAGGTGCTGTAACAACTGAGCTAAATCTCCAGCCTCAACCTTTTTTTAAAAAAATATTTACTAGTATTTCAACATTCTCTTTATTAATAATTAAGTCCTTTTGAGGCCAGGGATTCAAAATATGCACTTATAATTCTTGAAATGGATAACTAAACTCTACATGGTGAGTTTAACAGAAGTATAAAATTATCACAGTTTTATCTTAATTTTTTCATGAATTTTTACACACTAAAAATTACTAAGGTAAATAAGCTGAAATATTTTCTACTCAAGCAAATTTAATTCCAATTTTTCAAAGTATCAAAAAGGTAAAGATATAGCAAATTACAGTACTTTCCTCCCAAATTTGTTAGGCATACGTATTCAGAAGTCAGAATAAAATCATCTTATAAGATTTTTTCTTCCTAAAAAACTTGTTTCTATATCAGAACTAATTGAAGTATCCAGTGACATTTTAAGCAAAACCTTCTTGATTTGCTTTTAGATTTGACATAAAAATCGCTAAAGAAACACAGTAAAATAAGTTTCATGTGTATATAGGCAAAAGATCATTCTGTTCAGGAGAAAAGACCACTGAGTAAATGGCTTTATGTTTTAATTGATTAAATTCCCCACTGGCTGATGTGGTCTAACCTTTATAAAGGTTAGAACTTCCATCTGTCTGTCTTTTCATTTGAGATGCAGGGAAGTCTCTGCTGCAGATGTGGCAGTCCCAGGGCTAGATGAGGGTAAGCTACAGCCCCTTCTTATCCAGAAAAAAAAAAAAAAAAAAGACAGCATTTTCTCTTTTTTAAAAAGCAATTTTTTTCAGCTAGAACTTTACAAGCTGCTCTTGGGTTCTATAAAGAGCAACTTCGTCTATAAACTGGGCTTTCCTATATGTGACCTTGTGAGAACATTGCAAAATAGTCCATTCTCTGTTTTCTATATCTGAGATCGTCAAAAAAAGATTTTTTTTTTTTTTTTTTTGAGACCGGGTCTTGCTTTGTAGTCCAGGCTGGCCCTGAACTCACTATGTAGCTCAGGCAAGCCTCGAACTCAGCAATCCTCCTGCCTCTGCCTCCCGAGTGCTGGGATTACAGGCATGAGCCACCACACCAGGCACTGTGGTATGTGGTACTGATTGCTGGTGGGTGTGAGTCGCCACACCCAGCATTGTTGTATGTTGTCACCGGGATCAAACTCAGGACCTTGCACTTGCGAGGCAGGCGCTGGACCCAATGAGCTAAATCTCTGGCCCCAAAATATTCTTTTCCATTTATTTTTTTTTTAATTTTGAGTGAGAAACAATGCTTACTTGACATTCATACCAATTATTTTACATCTTCCCTCTCAAACATTAGAAATTGACTTAATTGATCCCTAATTTTAAAATTATAAAAAGCA
>PVIC010028862.1:0-11116 GCA_004025085.1 Thryonomys swinderianus
TAACAGTATGTGACACGATTTAATTCTAATTTTTCCCATCGCTCTACCCGCTCTATGACGCCCCAATCCATAAGCTTTGTTTCCCTTTTTTATTATCATATTTTTTCTTTACCCCTCATTACCCATCCCTCCACCACATTTCCCTTTGAATATTTTCTATCTCACAATATCCATCAGACATTCTAGAACTCATTAACACCTTCAATTTCTCATTCCAGAGAACAGGTATGATATTTACACATCTGTGACCTGTTTATTTCACTTATGAGTATGTCCTGAAGGCATGTCCATTCGAGTATAAAGGACTCAAACTTATCATTCTTTAAGGCAGAGTAATACTCCATTTTATAGCAAAACTACATCTTCTTTATCCAGCCTCCAGTTGATGGGCATTTGGGTTGTTTCCAAGATTTAGCTATCACAAACTGAGCTGCTGTGAACACGGGTGCACATATGTCACTATGATACGATTCTTTTAATTCTTTTGTGTATTCTCCTAGCAGGAAAATAGCAGGGTCAAATGAGACTTCTAATGCCTCCTTAAGTTTTGATGTTTGCCTAGGGTTAGGAAGCTGAGCTACATCCTAGCCTCAGGGACATTCTGGTCAATACAAGAGAAGGGACATTTTCCCTCCAGAAATCAAACATTTTTCTTTCAGAAAACCATATAGGTAGGAGCTGCCTGGGGTCAGTTTTGATATAACGTGGCAACACAAGAGAACCAATAAATCGAGATGGTCCTCAAGACACCAGCTCTGCCACAGATTCAGCTGGGCCAGAAGCCAGGACACCCTCGAAGTTTTATAACAAAAGCCAATAATTTTCTGTTTTCTTTCTATCTTTTTAACTCTCTCTCTCTCTCTCTCTCTCTCTCTCTCTCTCTCTCTCTCTCTCTCTCTCTCTCTCTCACTCTGTGTGTGTGTGGGGGGGTGGAAATAGCCATCATTTAGGACTAGTTAAATAAATTTTATTCAGAGAATGAAATAAGTTTAACAATTGAAAAGGTACATATAAGTCTATGCATGAATCATTACATTACTTATCATAATAAAAGATGAAAAGTAAAAACAACTGAAAGCTGTTATTGAGAGACTGGATAAAGTATAATCCAGAAACACATGTAAAGAAGCAACTGTTACAATGAATTATATTCAGCTATACCTATTAGTACTGTAAGATCTTTATTGCATAGTGTTGATTTTTACGAAAGAAGGCTAGCCTTGTACAGTGTTAGTGGGAATGTAAATTAGTAGACCCATTTAGAAGGTAGTGTTTCATCCTTGAAAAATTAAAAATAGAACCATACCAGGCCGGAGGGTTAGCTCAGTGGTTCCAGCGCCTGCCTCACAAGCGCAAGGTCCTGAGTTCGATCCCCAGAAACCACGTACAATGCTGGGCGTGGAGACTCACGCCCACCAGCCATCAGTACCACATACCACAGTGCCGGGCGTGGTGGCTCACGCCTGTCATCCCAGCACTCGGGAGGCAGAGGCAGGAGGATTGCTGAGTTCAAGGCTTGCCTGGGCTACATAGTGAGCTCAGAGCCAGCCTGAACTACAAAGCGAGACCCTGTCTCAAAAAAAAAAAAATAGAACCATACCAGGTGTGGTGGCACACACTCAGGAGGCTGAGGCAGGAGGATTGCCACAAAGTAGAGGCTAGCCTGGGCTACATAGTGAGACCCTAAAAATCAGTAACAAGGACAACAAACGAGAAATGCCATATGGTCCAGCTACCCCACTCCCAGGTATACACATCAGAGAGCATCTGCACTCTCATGTTACTGCAGCACTATTCCCAATAGCCAAGAAGTGGAAATAAGCTAAGCATCCACGAACAGATTAATAAATTGTGGTATGTACTGCATGTACAGTGGAAATCTGTCTACACTTTCAAGGAAGTAAATCCATTTGTAACAACATGGAAGAAGATGCTAGGTACAGAAAGACCAACACTACGTCATTCACTGCTCTGTGGGTTGCGAGGAGTCCAACTCATAGATGTTGAGAGCCAAACAGTAACTGTCAGGGACTGAGTGGGAGACAAATGGAGAGATATTGGTCAAAGGAGATGGCATTAGAAAGGATGAGTAAATTTTGGGCAGCTACTGAACAACATGGTGACTATACTCAGTACAGACATTGTGACTAAAAACTGCGAAGAAAGAAGATGTTAAGTATTCTCATTACTAATGATATGCATTTGAGGTAATACATGTTAGATTTAGCAATTCCTTAATGTATATAATATATTGCAATTTCTGCTTCTACTCCATAAATATTTTTAACTTTTGTCAATTTAAAATGTTTTGTTTTTTTTTTTTGAGGCAGGGTCTTGCTTTATAGTTCAGGCTGGCCTTGAGCTCACTTTGTAGCCCAGGTAAGCCTCGAATTTAGCAATCCTCTTGTCTCTGCCTCCTTGTCTCTGAGTGCTGGGATTATAGGCGTGAGCCACCATGCCTGGCTAAAAAGGAAATATTTTTAAGAAATAAAAAAATTAAAAAGCGGTTTATAAAGGAAGATCACAAAACTATCTTATTATGTAAAATTATGTAATTTTGTATGCATGATTCTGACAAACTCTAGAAATCTAGTTCAACATCATCACTCTTAGATTTCAGGTACTACTTTATACGACCTCATTCTTTTGTATGTTCCTTCATATATATGATTAAATATATGTATATATGTATAATAAAAGGAGAAAATCAACACTTCCTAGAAAGGAAGAAATAAAGGGAGGAAGAATCTGAAAAGAAAGGAGACTGGAAATGTCTATGGACTGAAGTTCGCCCAAGTGGTTTAGGGAAAGATGGAAGGAAGAGGAGAGATCACCTTAGGAGTTTTCACTGCTGGGCCCCAGGGGCCTGAGGGTGTCCAGAAAATGGAAACAAGGAAGGTGAAGGTTCAGGAAAGTGAGAAGCCACAATGCTTTGAAGAATAAATTGTCTGACAGAGCTAAATAAGTGCCAGTAAATCAGCAATTTACTCTTAATGACTGAGGCAGAATCAGTTAAACTCAAACGTTAATGCAAGGGTTTTTACATCAGGATTACATAAGGGAGGCACAAGGGAAAGAAAAAACACTGTTATCATGTGTCCGGTCCCTATACCTAATTGTGCAACCACATTTCTCCTTTGAGGTCTAATACATGCCACCAACTTAACATGTTTAGGCAAAACTCTTGATTTCCTTTCCAAATCTGCTCCTGATATGGTTGATTTTATCAGTGTGACTGGGCTACGAGGCCCAGGGATATTTGGTCAAACATTACCCTGTTTCTGGGAGGGGGCTTTTCGGCAAAGAGTAACACCTCAATCGGTAGACCGCCGGAGACCGCTCTGCTGTGGGTGGGCATCACCCAAGAAGATGAAGTCCTGACCAAAAAAACCTGAAGGACTGGCCCTTCCCAAAGTAAGAGGGGATTCTGTTCAACTGCCTTAATTTTTTGACTTACTTTTCCTGAACTCGGACTTGAGTTGAGACCATGGATCTTGCTGAGTCTCAAGGGTTTCAGCTTTCAGAATGAAAATGCACCTTTCCTAGGTCCCAGATTGCCAGCTCAACCAGTAGACGTTGGGAATGACAGCCTCCACAATCACTTACACACACACATGTACACATAGAAACACACGTGCAAACACACATTCATGTCCTATTTGCTCTGTCCCTCTGAATAACGCGGACCAATGTCTCCTCCCTGTCCGGAAGCAACATTAGTCTGTCAATACTTCGATATACAAACCTTGGCAACACTCTTGAATCCTGTCATAGAAGATCCAACCTAAAGGTAGATTCACCTCTACTCTAAAACAGACCAAGAATCTGACCACTATTTACCTTGTTTCCTGTTCCCAACATGGTCTCTCTTATGGACAAATGCAAAAGTGTCCTAATGTACTAGTGTCCCTGCTTCTGCCTCCCCTTGTACAATCAGAAGCACAGCAGCCTCCCGACCCTTGTCAGACGTGCCAGATCATGCCTGTCCTCTGCTTGAAACCTACAGATGATTCTCTTTGCCTTGAAGGTAAAATCCAAAGTCCACATGTGGTTTACAGGACCCTGAAGGATCTGACTTCCTGTCCCCCCTGCAGGCTCCATCTCCACCACTCCTCCTTCACTGTCTCCAGACCCCCTTGTTTTCTCCTCCCAACATGCCAGGAATTCCTTCTGTGGAAATCCTAATCCCAGAGTCTGCAGAGACATGCCCCACTCCTCTTAGGTGTGCGGCCTTCCAATCCCTTCCCTTCCACCTTCTTCCCACAACCTTCTACTCTTCCTGAGCCACTTTTCTCCACCAGAATGAGTGCATTTTACTTACTGTCTTCTGAGTCCTCAGTCTAGAATGTGAGGCTCTGAAAGCCATTGCCTTCTGTCTCTGTACCCTGCACAGGAAGCCCCAACCAATAGGGTGAGGGACACTGAATACCTGTTTGCTGATAAATGAAGTTTCTTTCCATACATTGAAGGAAACTGTATTTTTTAAATTAGTTTTTTGAGACAAGATCTCACTTTGTAGTTCACACTGGTCCTGAACTCACTATATAGCCCAGGCCGGCCTCAAACTTACAGCAATCCTCCTGCCTCTGCCTGCCAAGAGCTGGGATTACAGGCATGAGCCATCGCACCTGGCAGAAACTATATTTTTGATATGACAGTGCTTACCATTTATTGGTCAAATATTTATTGGATATTGTGCCAAACTTTTTATGTAAATTAACTCACTTGGTTCTTATAACTACCCAGAAGGCACGCAGCATTTTCTGAAGAAGGAACCTGAGGTAGTCATAATCTTACTAATGTCCTACCACTAGGAATGACTGGAACTTACCTACCACTCCAAGCTGAGTCCAAAGAGTATTAATAACTGCTGAATGTCCCAAATAGCAAAGTCATTAACAAACACTAAAGGAAAGCAAGAATTGAAAATTTATTTTCTACCTAAATTGATTGTTCAGGGGTAAATAAATTTCCCTCTATAGCTGGGCATGGTGGTGCATTTCTGTAACCTCAGTTTCTTAGGAGGCTAAGGCAGGAAGACCGCAAGTTCAAGCTCAGTTTGGAGAACTGAACAAAGTTTTGTCTATGTTTTAAATAAAAGAAGCTAGAGATACAGCTCAATGATAGAGCACTTGCATAGTATGCATGAAGCCTTGGTTTAATCCCTAGTACCACCAAAAACACCCCCAAATTTCCATTACAGAGTACTATATCTGCCCCATCTGAACAGTCCATCATAGAGTAAAGAGACAGTTGAAAATTTGTATTTCAACAGCAATAAGGCAGTGTAATTCAGGCTAACAGGGTGATAGCAGAGACTGAAATGCTTTCTTGGGTCATTCATACATTGTAAATTTAGTAGAAACTTTACAAGTTCATCTAAAGATGAATGGTGTGCTTTTTGCCCTTGTAAATTTATTTATTTGTGAATCCAACAAATATTTATGAAGCACCCTTCTAGAACAGCCAGGCGCAACTTCAGCCACAGCTTTAAATTGAAGAAATGTTTTGTATGAAATGATTTGGAACTAAATTCTCTAGTCAAAGTGACTTGAGTTCAAATTCCAGCCCTGCTGTTACAGGCTGTGTGACTATAGGCAAGTTACACAACTTTTCTCCACTTCGGGATCATTGTTCATAACATGGAAGCAATATCCATGATGAGATGGGCCATGCTGTTTTATTAGGAGGATTAAATGAAGTTCCTGGATACATAGGTAATGGTGCTAGTCAGCTTTCTGTAGCTAAATACCCTAGAAAACAATCACTTTAAAAGAGGAAAGGTCTGGGCCAGAGATTTAGCTCAGTGGTTCCGGCGCCTGCCTCACAAGCACAAGGTCCTGAGTTCGATCCTGGTAACCACATACAATGCTGGGCGTGGAGACTCACGCCCACCCCCAATCAATACCACATACCACAGTGCCGGGCGTGTGGCTCACACCTATAATCCCAGCACTCGGGAGGCAGAGCCAAGAGGATTGCTGAGTTCGAGGCTTGCCTGGGCTCCATAGTGAGCTCAGGGCCAGCCCGAACTGCAAAGTGAAACTCTGTCTCAAAAGAAAAAAAAAAAAAAAAAAGAGGAAAGGTTTATTTTGGCTCATGTTTTCAGAGCTTTCAGTCCATGGTCCCTTGGCCCCACAGTTTGGGGCTATGGTGATGCCAATCATCACGGGCAGAGAGCACATGTGGCCAAGAGCTACTTACCTCATGGCAGCAGGTAATAAACAAAAAGGGTGGGGCTAGAGACTATATGGCAGCGCTTCAGGATCCCATGAGTAGCCTTACTTCCTCCTACGTGGCTCCACCTTCTCCCAATGACACTGTTACTCAGGGACCATGCCTTCAATACATGAGCTTTGGGGGGACATCCAAGACCCAAATCGTAACACTTAGTAAGGAGACTAAAGGTTAAAAAGTAAAGTCTCTGAGATGGTTAAGTTGGGCTATAAATCCTTGTGCTTCTGAATACGGTTGTGTAGTCTTAGGTAGTTTGAGCCTCCCTAAGTATCCAATGTAGTGTTTTGAAAGAATGGAGTTTGAGTCAACATTTTTAACCAGAGTGCTCAGACTTGTGATGAAGTCATAAGGCCTCGCATTCACAATTAGGCACCAGAATAGAACTATTAAAAGAAGTCTGATTCACTAATTTGTTGATTCTTTCTTCCTTGTGGGGCTCTCTGGGAACATTGCCTGCTCTCAGAGAGCTCCTTTGGCTGTTTTCCTGCGCCTTTCAGGCCCTCCAAACAAACTTCTTAAGTACCTCATAATGGGCCATGAGCATGGTGATTTTGCTTCTACTATGTCAGTGGTAACAATTTTTATACTACTAATAGACTAATTATAAAGTATTACTAAGAGACTGAGTACAAAGTATCTCAGGTGGTTTCTACATGGACCACCTCTTCAGACTTATTCATGGCTCTCTGCTTTGATGAATATTAAATCAGGAGTTAAGGGACGTAAATTCTAGTCCTTGGCGTGATATTTGATTTCAACTTTCCCGGTGCTTTGTTACCTTAACTACTTACCTTGATCTATACTAAAAGGTCGATATCTATAGCATCTTCCAGCTCCAAAGCCTATTCCTTATAAATAAAATCAATCAAAAAGAAATGCATCCTGGGCCGGAGGGTTAGCTCAGTGGTTCCGGCGCCTGCCTCGCAAGTGCAAGGTCCTGGGTTCAATCCCCGGTAACCACATACAATGCTGGGAGTGGAGACTCACGCCCACCAGCCATCAATACCACATGCCACAGTGCCGGGCGTGGTGGCTCACACTTGTAATCCCAGCACTCGGGAGGCAGAGTCAGGAGGATTGCTGAGTTCGAGGCTTGCCTGGGCTACATAGTGAGCTCAGGGCCAGTCTGGACTACAAAGCGAGACCCTGTCTCAAAAAAAAAAGATTAAAAAAAAAAAGAAAGAAATGCATCCCATTTTGGCATAGATGTGAAACGCAGGGCACAGAGACCTCTCAGAAAACAGACAAACACAGGGGCTCTCCCACCTCAGGATGGAAAAAACTGTAAGACCCACATAACAAGATGATAGCAAGCTTAAAGAAAGAACATACATACACCCTGAAAAAAGGAAAACAAAAGCCTACACATTCAAGAACTGCAGTCACCTTCTGGAAAAGCACATCAACAATACATGGATAACAAGCACCCATTGAAGGTGCAGATACCAGTGTATCTACTGACAAAAATGTCTCAATGGAGATCTTTGGTGTTTGTCAGTCATTACTTTGATCCAGGTTCACAGCATCTTAGTAAGACTTGAGATTCAGTTCAGACCAGCCCTGCAGAGTTAGAGTCTTCAGAGAAGGAATTATTATCTGGCTCATAACTTTTTGAGGGTCTTGGGAATCTTTTGAGACAAAGAGGACTCTCTGAGTCTGAGCTCCTGATTAAACAGAATTAATAAAGTGTTCTCATTTAAAACCAATCTACCCTTGGGAAAGGAGCTTAGGTAGAGCAATTTGTTATGTTTCATAGGTGAAAGAGGCCATTGAGTAAGGGCTTTGGCCCCAGCATGCCCTTGGTGAGGAAAACAATCCAGAATGTTCCTTCTGATCCACAGTTGGGCTCCTTCACATAGAAAAGCAAGTTTCAGGTGCTTTCTAAAGGGAAGATGGAGACAGTTTGTTAGAATTGTGACAAAACTGGTATATTCTGAATGCAAGGAGCTCTTTACCCCATCTCCTCAGAACCATGCAAATTAACCTGGGAGCATTTTGTTGCCTGAGAAAAAAGTAGAGATGAGTAAAATAAGTTATTGTCTTTTTGCATGCTACCTTTCACCCTGATTTTTCTTGGACTGTGCATTCAGTAAGTGTATCTGATACAAGTAGCTGATTCCATGAAAAGGATGATGTAGGAAGCCAAACAGAAGACATTTTAAGAATCTTCATACCTGCAGTGGAGTGACTTTTACATAAAATCAGTGCTCCATTTATGAATATTATAATTAAATACAACTGAATGAATTTAAAGCATTGCTCTCTTGAAAATTTAGTCAAAGTCCTGAATTTTCTCTAAGCCAATGAACAATGTGGATATTTACATAATTGAGTAACTATTTATAGAAAATGAGAAAATAGAATAAGTAGGTGCAAAAAAGAACTGATTAAAAATGTAGAAATAAAAAAGGGCATGATTTGAAAGAAAATATCAGATAGGGTAAAGTTTAAACTGAAATAAGTCAGAGAGACTAGTAAAACATGTTTATTCACACAAAATGCTTCAGAAAGACAGAAAACCTATGAAAAGGAAGTTATGAGTCATGAATAATAGATTACAAGGCTGTAAAATGAGTCTATATAAGTTCCAGATAAAAACAGATAAAAGTGGGGCTGGGGATTTAGCTCAAGTGGTACCGCGCCAACCTTGGATGCATAAGGGCCCGAGTTCGATCCCTGGTACCGCAAAAAAAAAAACAAACAAACAAAAAAAAAAAACATAAAAGTAAAGATGAAGAAACAATATTTAAAGAGATAACAGTTGAGACTCTTTGAGAATTAAAGACATACATCCTCAAATTAAAAGTTCACAACAAATTCTAAACAATAAAAATAAATCTTCATGTAGGAAAAGTGTTAAAATATCAAGAATTCTAGCAGCTATGTGAGTGAAAAGTTACCTACAAAAGAATAACAATCGGTCTTGCAGCAGACTTCTCATCAGCATTGATAAATGAAATAATTATTCAAACTGCCAAAGAAGAATAATTTTCAATCTAGCTACATTATCATACAAAAATTAAACTTTCATTGAAAAGAGAGAGAAATTAAAGATATTTCACCTTGGGGCCGGAGGGTTAGCTCAGTGGTTCTGGTGCCTGCCTCACAAGTGCAAGGTCCTGAGTTCCATCCCCGGTAACCATATTCAATGCTGGGCGTGGTGACTCATACCCACCAGCCATCAATACCACATGCCACAGTGCCGGACGTGGTGGCTCACACTTGTAATCCCAGCACTCGGGAGGCAGAGGCAGGAGGATTGCTGAGTTCCAGGCTTGCCTGGGCTACATAGTGAACTCAGGGCCAGCCTGAACTACAAAGCATGACCCTGTCTCAAAAAAAAAAAAAAAGATATTTCACCTATGGAAACCTTACCTCCATAGATCCATTGAAAAATTAACTTGACTATAAATGGAACAGCCTAATACCTATTCTACTACTAATAATAACAATAGCTAACAACCAACACTATGAGGCAGATACATTTTAAATGCCACCTTATAGTAAGAAAATTAGGTACAGCAAGGTAACCTCAGAGGACGTGAGAATTAGAATTTGGACCAGGAAGACTGGGAGACATTGAATGAAAGAAACAATATGAGACAAAGAAATTGCAAAGACACGTGGGTGTATTTTAGCTAGCTGTTGGCTATAATGATGAACTTTTATGCTAAAAAATTAGAGGAAAACTAAAACTCTATAATAGTAAGATAAGAACTGTACTATAAGGGGCTAAATCACGCCCAAGTCATCAATGTGTTCATGAGGATGGCAATAAAGAATAGCTTTAAATGTTTTATACAAATTTGTAGCTTTACAATATGAGCAAAACAATAACAGGAATAGACATGTAATATAGAGTTTCTAAATCAGAGGAGGGAAATGAAAATTGAAATAAAAACATTTACCAGTTCCACAGGAAGCTAGAAAAGGCGAATGAAAATTGTAGAAAAAGAATAACTAAAAGAAAAGAAAAGAAAGACAATAGAAATATATACAAATATATCACTCATTATAATAGTTATGAAATTAAATCTGTTTATTAGAGAAACTTATTAATCTATTGTTTTTTAAAAGCCAGAATATTGTATTACCTAAGTTTCATAACTGTTCCCAACAGATTAGGATCATTTTAATAAATGACACACAGAGAACATTCCACAGTTAGACCTTCCATTTCTGATTGAAAAATTAAGGCTGGAGTTTACATACTGATATTGAAGGAAACTAAAACTCAGACGGATATTAATAAAAACAAATATTTCTGAAAGGAAGTGAGTCTTTTTCCAACTTCTTTAATTGGAGAATAACTATTTTAGCACTAAGTTTTTCCTAATTGTGGTCCAAATATGTTAAAGGTAAAACATTTAGCAATCTTAAAACTTCCCTGGGCACTGTGGCACATGCCTGTAATCCCAGCACTTGGGGGCCTGGGGATAGAAGAATCACCATGATTTTGAGACCTGCCTGGGCTACACAGTGAGTTCAAGTCTAGCTTGAACTACACAGTGAATCTTTTATCTCCTAATATTTTATTTTATTTTACTTCACTTCACTTCACTTCACTTCGCTTTGCTTCACTTTACTTTACTTACTGGCATCACCAGGGATTGAACTCTGGGCCTTTCACTTGCAAATTAGGTGCAGTACCATTGAACTAAATCCCTGGCCCGCTCCTAAAATTTTAGATGCATTGCTTTTGTAATTGTCATTATAATGAATCCTGTGGCTGAGGAAGGACCAAATGTTTGCATAGTGCTTAACATTTGGATAATTTTTAAAAAATATATCACACAGCATCTAATGTTTAACAAGCTGAACTAGGGGAATAATTTTCAAATTGTTTTTATTGGTACATTTAATACATGTATTAGGATCA
>PVIC010028862.1:11216-23057 GCA_004025085.1 Thryonomys swinderianus
TTTTTTTTTTTTTTTTTTTTTTTTTTTTTTTGAGAAAGGGTCTCGCTTTGTAGTTCAGGCTGGCCCTGAGCTCACTATGTAGCCAAGGCAAGCCTCAAACTCAGCAATCCTCCTGCCTCTGCCTCCCAAGTGCTGGGATTACAGGCATGAGCCACCATGCCCGGCACTGTGGTATGTGGTATTGATTGCGGTGGACGTGAGTCACCACGCCCAGCATTGTATGCGGTTACCTGGGGTTGAACTCAGGACCCTGCACTTGCAAGGCAGGTGCTGGAACCACTGAGCTAAATCTCCGGCCCCACATCTTAATTCTTTTTTTTCTCCCACTCTAGAGGAATAACTTTTATTGTTCATGTACTAAATATGCAGTTAAAATGTAACACTTTGATGGTCAGTACCATAGATTCCAGGTTACCTTGAAATCTAAGAACATAAATTTCTGTGTCTTCTGTGTAAAGTGTACTTTTTTGTTGTTGTTGTTGTTGTTGTTTTTTTTTTGCTTTTTGGAGACAGGGTCTCGCTTTGTAGTTCAGGCTGGCCCTGAGCTCACTATAGTGCCCGGGCAAGCCGCCGCGAACTCAGCAATGCTGTCTCTAAGTGTACTTTTTATTTATGTATTTATTTATTTATTTTTTGAGACAGGGTCTCACTTTGTAGTTCAAGCTGGTTCTGAGCTCACTATGTAGCCCAGGCAAGCCTCGAACTCAGCAATCCTCCTGTCTCTGCCTCCCGAGTGCTGGGATGACGGGCATGAGCCACCACGCCCGGCTCTAAGTGTACTTTTTAATGGTGACACATTTTCTCTTTTTGACTGCAAAATGCAATGCTCACCTCTTCTCCCGCCCATCCATATTCCCTGCACCTACTAATCTTTTCTGTCTCCCTGGATCTTTGTCACCTCAAGAATGTTATATAAATAGGATCATATTGTCTGTAATTTTGTAAAATTCAGTATTATTTCCATAAGTTTCATCCAGGTTGTTGCAATTATCAACATTTCAGAGTCTTTTGTTTCAGAATCCTCTGAAACATGACGTATCACAGTTTCTTTATCCATGTGTGCATGGAAGGACAGTTGAATAGTTTGCAGTTTGGGGCTATCACGAGTAAAGCTGCTAAGAGCATTGATGGACACTTCTCTGCACAAACTTGAGTTTTCATTTCTCTGTGGTAAACACTCTGAGTGTGGTTGCTGGATCATATAATATAGTATGTACATGTTTCATTTTCAAATAAACTGGAAAGCTGTTTTCCAGAGAGGCCAAATTATTGAACATTCCTGCCAGCAATGTATGAATGACTCAGTTTACCCTTGTTCTTGCCATTATTCTGTATAGTTACTATGTTTTTTTGCTTATGTATGTAGGCCTGGGGGGATGTAGGGTGGGTGGGGAAATGGGAAAAATGAAAATTAAATTGTGTCATATGCTGGTACAAATTCTCAATATTATGTGTGATCATGATGTGTATATATATAATGTACCAATAAAGATTCAAATTTTTTAAAAAGTCAAGTTTCTGTTTCCTTGAAGATGTACATCTAAAATTCTTCTAAAATTTGAAAGCAAGGAGTGAAACAAGGGATAGTAGGTAAATATACAGGAAGATGATAGAGACTTATTAATATCAGAAAAATAGAATATATATATTAATAAAGATGAAAATGTAACTATCAGTCACCTAGATGCAACTTCTATAGAATTCACAACATAATAAATAAAAGCCGACAATTACAAAGGTAATTTGGCAAAATATGGAGGGATATTTTAACATTTTCCATTAGAAACCAATTGATTAGAAAAAGTCACAAGGAAATATAAATATTGAAAAATAAAGTTATCAAGTTTGAGTTAGCATGTATATACACATACATTCCACATCCAACTAAAACAAAATACATTTTCATCTTTAGCACTAAAGAAACATAATAAATGAGCTATCTAAACAAAACTATAAATTTTGAAGTTGCCATATATACCACACTCTTTTTTCATGGTTTATTTGAATCAGAAATTAGTAATAAAAAGAAAATCAAAAAGCAGGAAGATTGAAGATACACTTAAATCATCCAATGATTAAATAGAAAATTACAAAATATTTGAAAATAATAAAGTATTTAAAAACTATGAAATTAACACTTCTTAAAAGTTGACTTCGGGCCGGAGGGTTAAGTGGTGTGCTCATGTACACGCTCCTTCTGGGGGGTGGGTGCCAAAGTCTGACCGTGTCAAGGATGTGAAAGCCCAGGCTCCTTGATCCTACTTGTTCTAAGTCCGGAATGCAGTCACTGTGGCTCCTGGTACCCCTCTGAGCGATGCTAGACCTACATTGGGTTCCACTGTTTCCTCTGCCCACTCTTCTTTCCTTCCCTTTGCTTCTGTTGATACTGGTGCCGTGTGTGACTGTTAACCACGACTGCCAGCTTAACTGGACTAAGACACACGCGGGTAATTAGTAGAGCACACTTTGGGAACGTCTGGGTGAGCTGTTGAGGTGTGACCTTGCGGAATCTATCTGGTACCTAGCCCTTTCCTTCCGGGTGTGCTGTGCTTCCTAGCCACCATGAACCCTCTGCCATGATATACCTGACTTAGAGCCAGCCAACCGTGGATTGATCCTCTGAAATCATGAGCCAAATAAACCCTTTGTCTTTGAAGTTGTGGGTGTCGGGTAGTTTGTTTCTGTGAGGGGAAAGCTGTCTAACACACAACGCCTGTGGGCTGAATTCCAACTCAGACTCGCAGCACACAACCCACTCTTCCTACTCAATTCTTTCTTTCTTTCTTTTTTTTAGTGTTTTGAGACAGGGTCTCGCTTTGTAGTTCAGGCTGGCTCTGAGCTCACTATGTAGCCCAGCCAAGCCTCGAACTCAGCAGTCCTCCTGCCTCTGCCTCCCGAGTGCTGGGATGAGAGGCGTGAGCCACCACGCCTGGCCTTACTCAATTCTCAATTCCCTTTGCTCACACATTAATTCCTCAGACCCTGCTGAACACCTTATGTAAAATGAGTATTCTTGTGACTCTATTTTCCTTTGTATCTGTAGCAGCAGTTGAAAATGTGTATGTGTATGTGCGTGCATGTATGTGCTTATATTTGTATATATTCATTTTGTTTCACTTACTGTCTTACCAGCTTCATGAAGAACTTTGTCATTTTTACCCCTCTATCTCTGTTACTTAGAAAAGTATCCATTACAGAGTAATCTCTGAGTAAAAATATGTCAAATAGAAGGCAGAGTAAGGCGAGTATCAAATTATCAAAACCAATAGAAGTCCTTTTTTAAATAGTACAATTTTAGAATTTGAGAAAGGTACAAGAATATCTGGCATTACATCACTATTAAAGAGTACAATAAGATAAAAATAATGATTTGAGGAATAAGAACTGGAAGAGGTAAAAAAAATCATATGTAAATTGTGTCTCCCTATGAAAAAGTTTCAAAAAAATTTTGAAAAACTTAGAATGAATGAAAGTTCTGTGCCAAATGTAGTAGATATAAAATGAAAAATGCATGACTTTTACAACTCCTGGGTGCAAATAATAATCAATTTGAAAATACAGTAAATCATGATAATATGCCACAGTAATAAAAAAACTATAACTATTCAAGAGTAAGTCTAACAAAAGTGTATAAGAAGCTTTTGAAAAAATTACAAAAGGTGTGTTATAGAATCTGAAGGAAAGATTGGATAGATTGGGATGAATACTATGTTTATAGATAAAAGCATGTAACATATTAAGAATTCAACTTCCAGTGAATTTTCCTAAAATAAATAAATCTATACAAATCATAAAAAACTTTGTCAAAGCACTTTACAAATGAATCCTAAAACTCATTTGAAAGAGTACAGGGAAAAACTAGTAAAGAAAAATTTGAAGGAGAGCAAAATGTGATAAGCCTGACCCAATATCAGAGGAAAATATTTAAGATAGTGTGATTTTTCAGAGCAAAGACAGAGCAAGCAACAAAATATGAAACTACAGAAATTAGCCCATGGAAAACTTGATGTAGGAGAGAGATTGCATCTCAGATCACTATCCATATTTGATAGATCCTGCTAAACAACTCATGTGGAAGAATCCGCTTCATGCCAAACAAAAGAATTCCAGATGGGTTTAAGAAATATGAAAAACAGAACTCAAATAAAATACAGAACTTCTATTATAACAGCTCAATAGGGGAGAGGATATGTTAGAAAAGAAATGAGTCTAAGCCATAACAAATTAATAAATATGACATTATAATGTTAAAATTTACCATCAAAGCAAGAAAAAATGTACAAGATTAACTAACTCCCCAAATACATAAAAAGTTGAGCTATAAACTTAGAGAAATCATGTTTTATGTATTTAATTCACAAAGAATTAGTAAGACAATCGATAGACAAAGTGGGTAAAAGATATGAACAGGCAGATAATTTACAAAGGAAAAACTTGAATGCTCAGTAAACATATGTTGAAATATTCAGAATTACTGGGAATCAGGGAAGGGCAAATAAAAGTGAGACCCTGTTTTTAACCTATTGAATTGGAAGAACTGAAAGTCTGACCCCAGCAAGATGCTGAAGTGCTGCTGTCACGAGTACAAACTAGAACAACTTTGGAGACAAATTTCACCAGCAAGATTAAGGTGCCAGTATTCTGCCATCCAATCTTTCTCTTTCTGGGAAATGTTACTAGTTAAGATAAGCTCTTACACCTGGGCCATGTACCGGAATAATTTTACTGGATTATTTGTAAAATACTGTAAACCATCTTCAACGTAGGAAATTTTAAGAAATGATCAGACATAATTGGATACTGGCATACTGTGCAGCTGTGAAGAGGAAGAATTAACTGTACGTTCTGTTATGGAAAAGTTAAAGAAAAGCTAAAAAATTTGAACTAACTATGACCAGAATATTGAGATTTGTTGAAACAGTGCCACATCCTGAAAGCATTAAAGTCATCAAAATTAAAGTGATACATGCATACTCATATTTATAGCGGTGCAGTGCACAGTAGCTAAATAAAGTACAGAAATAGACCGGATGCCCATCAAAAATGGACAAAGAAAATATGACATATGTGAATAGATAGAGATATAGATATGCACTTCGTATATAAAGACGAATGAATTTCCAATATGTAAGAAAATGGATAGATCTTGAGACCATAATGTTAAGTGATGTAACTCAGACAGGAAAGTTTAAATGTTGCACGGTGTCTCTAATTTATTTGAGAAACTCAAAATATAGCCAAGAAGAATGCAGTGAAGAGGAGATGATAGGAAACAAGAGACAGACCTTTTGGAGCTGGAGAAAGGGACCAGGAGAAGGGGTGATCTCGGGGATGGTGGTGGAAGGGCACCAAAAATAACTAAAAATATAAAATATACTATACATAAAAAATACTAAATACATGACAATCCTCCCACGTGGATGTTATTATGTGCCACAAACATATACAAATAGATAGTGCCAGGCATAGAAATGTTTTTGTTTTTTTTTTTTGCTTTTGAGACAGGGTCTCGCTTCGCAGTCCAGGCTGGCCCTGAGCTCACTATGGAGCCCAGGCAAGCCGCCGCGAACTCAGCAATCCTGTCTCTGCCTCCCAAGTGCTGGGATTATAGGCGTGAGCCACCACGTCCGGCATTGTGGTATGCGGTGTTGATTGCTGGTGGTTGTGAGCCTCCAGGCCCAGCATTATATGTGGTTACCGGGGATCAAACTCAGGACCTTGCGCTTGCGAGGCAGGCGCTGGAACCACTGAGCTAACCCTCCGGCCCTGTTTGTTATATTATACTTCACACTTTTGTATAGGTCTGAAACATTTTAAAATACTTTCTTTAAAACAAAAAAAAATCATCCAAAATGTTCAGTTTCCTCAAAATCACTTAAACACCAATCATCAGTAAGGAACTAGTTAAGCAAATATTTAAAATTATGCTTTATATTTATATAGTATGGTAAGACACACAAATATTTTTGAATGGAAATCTTATAAAATAATCTTATCTATATGTACCAAACATACATATATATCAGAAAAGTTAAATAAAAAATTTAAATTATCTTTGGCTATATCTAGATAATAGATATTCCTTGATATTTTTAAATGATAATATGTGTTTCAATAAAAACGATAAAATTATTGAAGTAGATGTTCAGAATCCACCAGCTTAGAAATGTAAATTAAAATAAAAAACCTGCCAGTTTTTCCCTACTTAGATTTTCACTTGTTTTTCAATTTATAGCATTGAGTGCTGGTAGGCTGCAGCTAAATTTGATCTTCAATCACTGAAATGTTACTCATGTCAATCAGTATCATATGTTTTGAAAAGTAATTTGGCAATATGTAACTGGAGCACACTTAGCAGAACAGGGAATTTATCCCAAGGAAATAATAAAAGATGCACACAGGACGTACAAAAGAGGATGTTTTGGTTGTAGCATAACTCAAGGCACTACAGGGTAGGAAACAACTTACGTGTCCAGCGGCAAGGGAGGCTTTCCTAAATGGCAGCAATAACGTACTGGGCAGCTAATTTTTAAAAAGCATATGTTTGAGAGATCCTCTGTAAAATGAAACCTGTCTACAAATTAGAGTCTAAGAATGGCAGAGACGGGAGGATTACTGAGTTCGAGGCTCACCCGGACTACATAGTGAGCTGAAGGCCAGCCAGAACTACAAAGCGAGACCCTGTCTGAAAAAGGAAAAAAAAAAAAGAATGGATCTCTGAGAAAATTATCCATGAGATTACCTGAGAGGTTGGAAGCCCCATGGTTTTTACTGTTTAATTAATGTGTTTTCTAAATTGTATGACAAATATAAATGTTATGATTTAAAGAAACTGTTGTATTAATGAAGAGAATAACCTTCCTCTCTGCCTCCTTCCTGTCGGCTCTTCCAGCCCAAGTGGCCCTGGTCACAGAACACACAGAGATTCTGGATTACGGTCCCCAGGAGGTAATTACTAACCACCACTGTAAATTGTCCCCTTGTCCAGACTCTTTTACAAAACGTAAGCAGGGTTAGCTGGCTGTGCAGGTCAGCCAACAAGAAAAGCAGTAAAGGAACAACACTTAGTCCAGCCCAGCTCATAAAGATTTCTTATTATCCACTGCCCTTGGTTTATTTGCCAGTGCATTCCTTCCGAGCTAGACTGTGACGTGAACAGATAGCAGTTTTTGCCCCGGGGGAAGGGTTAAACACTGAGAAAGAGGAGTGGATTAAACAAGGAAGAAAAACTATCAATATGTCATAAAATATACATGCTATTTCTAATTTATTCCTGTCTGTTTGAGGCAACATATCTAATGCATTACAAATATTTCTGGTAATACAGGATCGTTGTTCCCTTTAATAATGTGCTAGTGTCTGTAACTCATTTGGACTCAGTGAATTACTGTTTTATTTAATGAAAAAAGATAAATTATACTTGATTTGTATTTTAATTTCTATGAATTTGGTATATGACATTTATGAAACCTGAGGCACATAATTTCTCCTTTCTTTAATTTACAGCCAGAGAACTGTTTAAATATAATTCTAAATGATGCATAAAATGCTTGCTGACATATTTGTTTTTGAAATTTCCAACATGCAGATTTGCCACTTCTATACGATGAACAAACACTGTCTCCAATTGTGGAGAAAGAAAAATGTTACCTGTTTAGGAGTCCTTCATTAAATCTTAGCTCTTATATTTTGGTGGCAGCAGGCTGCGTTTCCCAGAGGTTGATAAGTTTAGCTGTGATTTCAGTCTAGTTCATGCTAACTCAATTTGATAGGGGAGGCTTTGCAGGTGTAGCAACTGAGTGCAAAACCCAGAACAAACTCTAAAAATAAATATCATTTTGATACCGTTTGGGGGAATGGAAGTTAAATGACAGATGAAATACATTTCTTACGGAGAATTATTTCTCTGTTCATTGCTTAAAAAGAAAATAGCTTTTATAATTAAGTAGATATTTTTCTTCCTGTTTATTTCTAGACAGTGATTCTATTTTTCCTCTTCTGGAGTATGTCCATAACAACTCAGAGCTCCTTTGGTAAATAAAAGAACAAAACTGTCCAGCTTTTGTTTGAGTGATGTTAAGTTATTCTGAGATTTTATTTCTTGAATTTTGAAAGTAACCACAGGGTATTTTTTTTCCCTGAAGAATACTGTCAGGTATTTATTTTGCTTTATTTTTGATTAGGATGTATTAGCAAAAAAAAAAAATAGCACCACTTTCATAAGCAATCTGTGAATAAAGAACGGCGGGCTCAGAGTGCTGCTTCTCCCCTGATTTCTGTCATTAAAACAGATGTTCCCTGTGACCTTGACCAAGCAACTCTGTCCTCTAATCAGAATGAGCCAACTTGTTTGTAGGTTTGATAGATGTCTGTGGCAGACATGTTGGGAGACTGTGTAAGATGTTTTCTTGCCGAAATTGAGTGGGCAATTACGATTTTAACTTGTTTTATATTCTTTCACTCAAGTGTGGTTATATTTGTGGGGGGTTTTTTCTTAGAAAAAGATATGCTCATTAACTGGATAGTTCAGATGTACTCCTCACAATGCGAGCTCTATAGCTTTAAGTATATGACGGACTTGCTGATGTCAGCAGCTGGAAATGATGCTGCTTACCAGCTGACAGGACACTAATTACTAGTTATGTGGCTGTTGCCTGCTTAAGGGGCTATTCGGTGAGTTATGATTTAGGAAATCTGGAGAGCACAGGGCTGATTTGTAAAGAGATAGCGAATGTGAGAACACCACAGAAGTTCTCAGATTGATCCTCATGACAGAGATCTGTCTAATTAGGAAGCGGCTATTTTAATACTAAACCACAGAAAAAGCCCAGCTGCAAGACAAGAACTTATAGGGAGACACAGAGTCATCACTAGTGGGCTCCGCAGCAAGTGCAGCCTAAGCATATTTGCCGGGTGTAATCAATAGCGGCGGCGGGCGGATCCCTCCAAATGGACCCGTCCCGCCTTGTGAGGAACCAGGGGCTTCCTGGGGTCCGCGCGGAGTGTCCCTCTCTCCTCCTGTCGGAGCTGAGGCCTGACCTCAGGCTGGCAGCTTTCTCCTTGGCCACCAAGCAGGTGGCAGAGGCGGCCGTGCTGTGTCCCGGGGACTGAAACAGCCCCTCTGCCATCCGGGTGACCCGGAGGAAGAGCTTTCCAGCCGGCCCTGGTCCAGCAGCCCTGAGTCTCTCAGAAACTTGTTGCTAAGTTTATTCGCTAGGCGTGCTGCCTAGCGATGGACTGAGGAAGCCTTCAGAAATGTCTGGAAAACAGGAGCAACGCGGCTTTCCTCTGAGGTTAAAAAAGCATCTGGTTGCCGGGCGTGGTGGCTCACGCCTGTAATCCTAGCACTCAGGAGGCAGAGGCAGGAGGATTGCTGAGTTCGAGGCTTGCCTGGGCTACATAACGAGCTCAGGGCCAGTCTGAACTACAAAGCGAGACCCTATCTCAAAAAGCAAAAAAAAAAAAAAAAAAAAAAAAAAAAAAAAAAAAAAAAAAAAAAAAAAAAAAAAGCCTCTGGTTGTTGATTTGCCAGACGGGTGATTTGCCACGTCTCTCTGCTCTCTCTCTGTGGGGTGAAGGCCGGGTCTGCAGCTCAGAAATATCCTCGCCCAGGAGACAGGGCGAGAGGCGTCGATGCTGCTGTGGCACACCGGCTCCTGTCCCTCGGCCAGAGAGGTGCCCGCTGCTACGTGGAGACCCGCAGGGCGGCGGGCAGGCTGGTGAGTCACGCCCGCTCCCGCCTCTTCTCTGGCACAGCCTCAGTCTCCGTGACAGATAGGCCAGGAGCCGAAGGTGTTTGGAAAGCACTCGCTTGCGTTGCTACATGTTTTACTGATCCAGCCACACAGCGGGCAGCAGTCTGACGAGTCGCCAGAGGTTCGCTCAGAAACATGAACGAACGTCTCCCTGCACTTCGGAGTTTGCTCCGGAGCAGGACACCCTGGCCCCGCAGGGACAGCTACCGGGCCGCGGAGCACAGCGGACGCACACTGCCCGTCGTCACTGCCAGGTCCTGCAGGACCGGGAGCAGCCCACACGTCCTGGCCGCTTCCCCTCAGCCCTGGTGAGGATTAGTGCAGATCGGCCCTAGGTCGGGCACAGCGGGCGCTTCGTAGATGCTGCTTGCCTCTTCCGCCTTCTTACTTTGGGTTCTGACCGCAGCAGGTCCCAAAACAAGGGTCCCAGGGCGAGAGGCCTCAGGGAAGGCCGGCAAGAGAGGGTCGGGGCAGCAGCCGGCCAGCATGTGCCATTCAGCCGGCCCCGTTATCTGACCTCGGGCCCAAGCATCGCTGGTCCCAGGCCCGGAGCGGGAGCGGATGGCTCACCGGGCGGTGGCAGCCTGTGGTGTGGCTCTGCCTTTTGCCCGTCCGGGAGGGGAGCTCTGGGCTCCTGGAGGCAGCCTCCAGCCCCGGAAGTGAGAAGACGCGTTAGGGAACGTCCAGGGGCGTGGGCAGGGGGACAGACGCAGCGGGGGGAAACCGAGTGGTTTAAAACCTGTAGCTTCCATCGAGTGTTCCAGCACTTAACGAGGAAGATAGGACCGTTGAGGCTTCGGAGAGCGAGCGGGGCCAAGATGCCTGCGGTTTTGAGGGGACACCCGCATCTGGGTCTTCCCAGAGTGACACTCGCTACGCTGGGGCCTCTGGTTCTGTGCGCATCTGGGGAGCAATTCCAGCGGTGCCCTGAGACTCGCCTGAGCCAAAACCCACAGGGTCTGAGCCAAAGGCCGGAACGCCCAGGTGTCGCTTTGCATGTACTCTTGGTAGGCGGAGCTCCTCCAGAGACCAGGAGACAATAGCAAAGAGGATTTGTAAGTGGAGGTTCAGGGACACGGGTGCCAGTAAGAATCGCTCTTCTCTTAAGAGAGCGCAAGGGATGAACTCCTCTGCTGAAGGGAAGGGAACTGCCAGCGGGTAGTTTGGAAAGAGACTGTCTCCACCTGCGACGACCGAGGGCGCATGTGGGCTGTTACTGGACAGGTAGTGTACACAGCAGCCAGGGTGCCCGGGTTTGCGTCTCGCCCCACAGTTACACCTGCTGTGTGACCTCAGGCAGCTACTCAGTCCTTCTGTGTGCTGGGATCCCCTCTCACGATAGTACCCATGTTACAGAGTGTGGAGGATTCAATGCAATGCACATGAAGTGTCCAGAGTAGAGTAGTATCTGGCATGTAGTGAAGTGTTAGTTATCGTTAGTTTCAGGTAAGAACCCCCAGTTGTTCCTTATATTATTAGTATTTCTGCTAATAGCTTTCAGCAAGTTTTACACTGTTTTTGGAACACATTGGCCTCATTAAGGGGTCTCTGTAAATCTTACTCTTCAAATACAACCTGCAGTGCTGCATTGTGTACTTCAGTTTCCTAGGACAGAAGATCTTATGTTACATGTTCTTATCAAACCAGACTGAATGAAACCATCACAGCCAAAATATTCACAGTAAAGGGTATAGGAAGAAACTTAGGGTGATGATCATCATCTTCATGATGATGGTGTTTCTTGGGTGTATGTTTATCCCCAATCACTGAGATGTGTACATTTAATATATACAGCTTTTAACATAGCAATCACATTTCAGTAGAATGGTTAAATAAAAGGGGGGTCTTGGGCCGGAGGGTTAGCTCAGTGGTTCCGGTGCCTGCCTCGCAAGCGCAAGGACCTGAGTTCGATCCCCGGTTACCACATATAATGCTGGGCGTGGTGGCTCACGCCTGTAATCCCAGCACTCGGGAGGCAGAGACAGGAGGATTGCTGAGTTCGCGGCAGCTTACCTGGGCACCATAGTGAGCTCAGGGCCAGCCTGAACTACAAAGTGAGACCCTGTCTCCAAAAAAGCAAAAAAAA